>OY744603.1:4271269-4293769 GCA_963556255.1 Allolobophora icterica
ATAACGTCCACAGGTGAACGCATGCCTGAAGTACATTTAGTAACCCAAACCGTACAACTGAGTGAGCCTTCGTTTAATTAATGTCAAATAATTAAGTCGACCATCGATTGACATATTGGGCCTTACAGTTTCGGCGCTGTAGGAGTAATTAGATGAGAACTAGGGGTACAGATGTATATCCAGCAGCAGGCAACAATGTTTTCATAATACAAGCACATATTGCGCCAACTTGTATACACAGTATTTTTATACAAAAAGCTGCAGCAAAATATGGCCTAAGGCAAATAATGGTACATGAATAATTTGAGACCGAATTACTAAGGTTGCGTCCAGAGATAACACAGGAGGATTGAAGGTTCGGTCATTCAAAGACCAGGGAGTGGAGGAAGAGAATGTTCTCTCTTCACTAAGTCTAGAAATCTTGAACTAATGAATGGTGTCTGCTTGTTGATGACCTGTTTGGGCATAAATTAATATAGGAGCAGGACATTTACATGCGATCATAGTCATATGAGCAGTTTCAATTGATTTCACTTTTATTCGAAAACCCTAAATAAATTCACAGAAGTTAGTCATCAAATCTTGCGCAATCGTTTTCCAGGACTATAAAAAAAAAGTTCGGATATCAAATCTTCGCCAGGCATTAAGATGTTCTGAGGTTTCTGCCTCTTTTACTGCATCCCCTAGCGAACTCAGCTGCAACATGCAGCATACAGAATACAGTCAATTTCCTTCCTCTGTCTGTCTGCATGTCTGTGTGTCTGTCTCTATTTCTCTACTTCTCTTCCGGATGAGGCGGTTAGACTCATGTGCAAAATATTATAAAATTAAGGTTGTAACACTTCACTTTTCTGGCTGCTTCTTGGCATTAATCTAAGCGTCTGCTAGATATCATACATGTCATCTTTTGTATCGCATTTCAGTAAGACTTATAATGACCTCCAGTTGCTGCTGATCTTGTAAGGTCTTATAAAGCGTCCTTAGCCATTGCATGGTCTTTCTCTGTCTGCCTTGCCCTTGATAAGGTTGGTTCTACTTGGCGGCCCATTCCCTAACAATATCTATATAAATAAATAACAAATACAAGTAGCTCCTTTGCCTATCATATTGTATTGCTTTCTCGTTTAGAAAGAAGAGCAGTCTCGTAAGCTAGCAGTTTGACTGATTGAAACATTTCATTTTAAAATGAAAACTTACTCATATTCTTGAGAACTAGTCAGCAGATCAGTACACGATAGTCTAGTGGTTAGCGTCCAGGACTATCAACAAGAGAGTCCGGGGTTCAAATCTTCGTTATGGCTGAGATATGTTTCTAGATATAATCTGTTTCATTTGCGCCCTTTGTCGAACTCAGCTATAACATGACTACAGTAGTCATGACCAATCTTCTCTCCTATTAGGGGGCGATGGTCTCCCACCCTCATGTGCTGAGACTAATAAATTGAAACTTCTAACACTTCACTTTATAGCTGCCTCCTCGGGTTAGCTTAAGTGACTGATAAATTATTATAAAATCACTCTACTTGTTTTGCCTTCGCCTTTGTGCCTTCGAATGGTGGTCATGTTTAATAGCCGCCCCGATCTACTTCAGTCACCCTTATCCATATCAATTAACGGAACAAGCTGCCTCAAGGTAAATAATGCGAACTCTTTGATGCCCATAATATAACTAGATTGGATCCGGATCGCCGCTGTGACGTCAAAACAGTCGCAACTATGGCAACGCATACGCTAACAGAGCTCTCATTGCATGTAATACAATACAACTTATATCTATAACGCGCCTAAATAAAACAATGTTTTACTCAAAGGACGCGTTACACTTACGGTTACAGTGTAGTTAATCATAATACTTAGAGAATAAATTAGTTTTTAGTTTACTTTTAAAAGTATTTGTCGAAATGGATATTCGAACTGATACTGGCAGAGAGTTCCATTGGGCTGGACCAGCCACCTCGAAAATCATCTTTCGAAATTGTAAATTCACTCCTTTCACTACAAAGTCTCTTTTTAATGCTGAGTGTAGACCTAGTCTTGATACAATGGCAGCCCATGGTGTTTAACTGTATAATTATATCAGACTACAATATATATTTTACTATGCGTGAACATTATTCTAAATAATAATTGTGTACCAAGGGCTTGCAATATATTCTTGATTCAAACAACCGCCGATTAGTCCCCAGCGCCTCCGCAGCCGCCGCCAATCCCTCAAAGTCGAAACCATTCCTGCAGATATTTCTCTTGAGACTCTACCAAGTGTAGAATGAATAACCAAATCCCCCGTCCCCCCCCATATTTTGGACAATTTTATGCCAGTGACTGCAATGCAGCCTTGGACTATGTCGTATGCTGTATTCCTTTATTGGCTACGACAGCATGAACAACCTATCAGGGGCGTAGCCAGACTTCAATTCAAGAGGAGGCAACTACTGCTTGTCTAAACTTTTATGCAGTGGCGGCGATTTTGTTTCAGAGGGCAGACGGAAATTTTTCAGCGTCCGAAAAAACTTCTGAGAATTTAAGAATTTTGCTCTGAGAATTTCTAAACTTTCGTCACGAAAAACGTAAATTTCGTCACGAAAAAAGTAAATTTCGTCACGAAAAAAGTTGATGACCTTTTTTTTTTTTTAGTCATTAACACATTCGAGGACTTTCTTCGACACAAATCAAGAGGAGGCAAAATCTACCTCTCCTGGGGTCTACTTCAGAAAATACATGGAGAATTTTTAAATTCGCAAAACCAAGAGGAGGCAAATGCCTCCTCTTGCCTCCATGTAGCTACGCCTATGCAACCTATAACATGCAGATTATGTCTAATCAACACGAAATATGCCGTTGATCTTAGTAGGCTATACTCCTTGCATAATGTAGGTGACTTTTTAAGAGGTTTCTTCCTAAGCCTATCAGTGTGCGTTTGGTCGATGGTCAGGAGTTATCACAAGACTAGGAAAGATTATGCGTCCAGTATCTGCAATTGAAAGCGCGACCGACGCCATTTTGAATGATAAACTGCTAATTGATTGATTATATCGTTTATTTTCATCGCACGATGACACACCGCAACATGTTACAGCAAGCAAATAAAGAAATATATAAGAAATAGAGTAAGTGGTGAAAGAACACGACACAGAGTAAAACAGCGTTTAGCTGTGTTACTTCATACCTAAATGTCGCTTAATCTTTTACATTGCCACACTCTACAGTGATTTATTTCGAATTTTAAAATAGTTTCTAATAGTTTCTAAACTCAGTGTCTATAATATTATTTCCGACAGAAAAAATTAACATGCTAGATGCGTATTACTGGCTATGTTTATAATGGGTGTTTTGTCTCACCAATACGCTGATGATACACAGGCCTACCTCCATGATTTTGTCACCGCAGCTGCTCTTATGGTTGAACGCATCCTGGAGACTTCCTCTGCTCTAGATCTGGGGTGCCTCTAATCGCATCCGCCTTTACCATTATAAGAACCAATACATTTGGCTCGCTATTAGTGCCCAGCTCGCCAGGATTGATGCTGACTCCCTCCGCCTCAGATTTCCCAATGTCTCGATGTTCACTTAACCTCCTCTGTCCGTGATCTTGGATTCTATCTCCGATCATGTAAATAGTGTCTCTCGCTCGTGCTTCTACTATTTACGCCGTGCCATTCGCCAGTCCCTTCCGCTGCATGCGATCGTTGCCTTGATTCATGGTCTGATCAGCACTAGGATTGACTACGAGAACGCTGTCTATATTGGCCTGTCCTCTACTAATGCATCTAAGCTTCAATCCATACTTAATGCTGCTTCCCGCCTCATAGGTGGCATCATGAAGTTTGCCCATATTTCTTCCTACATCCGAGACTCCCTTCACTGGCTTCCCATTCACCAACGCATCCAATTTAAGGTTCTTTCCCTCATGCGTAGCTATCTTGTTGACTCATCTTCGCTGTATCTCAGGGCTTACCGCACCCCAGTTCGCCTGGTCGGGTCTCTCTATCTCTCTCTGGTCATCTGCTCGTGGTCACTTGGTAGTTCCTTGGATGCGCACTGCCGCGGCTCAACCTCATAGCTTTGCGATTGTGGGCCCTTCCAGCTGTAACCGCTTGCTTCAGGCCTTTAGGCTCTCTCTCTCTCTCTCTCTCTCTCTCTCTCTCTCTCTCCTCTCTCTCTCTCTCTCTCTCCTCGTCTCTCTCTCTCTCTCTCTCTCTCTCTGTCTCTCTCGTCTCTCTGTCTCTCTCTCTCTCTCTCTCTGTCTCTCTCTCTCTCTGTCTCTCTCTGTCTGTCTCTCTGTCTCTGTCTGTCTGTCTCTGTCTCTGTCTCTGTCTGTGTCTGTGTCTGTCTGTCTGTCTGTCTGTCTATCTGTCTGTCTGTCTGTCTGTCTGTCTGTCTCTCTCTCTCTCTCTCTCTCTGTCTCTCTCTGTCTCTCTCTCTCTCTCTCTCTCTCTCTCTCTCTCTCTCTCTCTCTCTCTCTCTCTCTCTCTCTCTCTCTCTCTCTCTCTCTCTCTCTCTCTCTCTCTTTCTCTCTCTCACCTGTCCAGTTCCGCAAGTGTCTGAAAACATTTCTCTTTGTCAGTGAAGGCACTGAACCGGGTTGGGAGCGGCTCTGATTATGAGTGTCGCTATATAAATGCTCCAATACAATTACAATGCAATTACAATTTGCAACGTTTGCCACAAGAGTGTAGTTATTGATATCTCTGTTGACTTCGGTGTAGGCAAACTGTCATCATGCAGCGCTGGTCTCCGAACTGTAGGCAGACTGGGGTATTAGATAGATTTCTAGTTCTTAACAGAGAGGTCAGAGACAGTGATGATGATATTCGTTTTATTAATTCACAAGATGACAAACCGCACCGTGGCTTACAGAAAAATGAGTCAATAAGATAAGATAATAAAGTAGTCAGATATAAGTAACAATCCGTCACGTGATCATTCTGTTATCGCTATATCACCGGAACTGTAAATTGTATTGTCTTACAAATTCTTCTAATCCAATCTCTGAGACCGACAGCACGTGTTGTACAGCAAATGTGAGGTGCCCAGAGTTTATCTTGATCAAAAACTTTTAATACAAAAATAGAGCTCATACGCTTTCTTTGTAAGTCCATCCATGCTGTTTCTTTTAGGCTTAAGCGTTAATTTGTCACAAACGTTAAAAAATGCATCGCAACTGTTGCGACATTAGGGGAAACTTTTCTGCTGCATCGAAGCGTCCTGTAGACAACAAATGCCATTGTTGATCCCTGCCCTTAGCTTAAGAGTAGCGCTTTAGAAATTTGGGTGAATTATTTGCGGTAACGATTTCTTGTCTTAAGGCTTAAGGGATTATTAGCTATCAATTCCTTTCAAAGTGACGAGACACTCTCAGCAAAGCTATGATATAACGTCTGAAGCGTTACCATCATTTGTGCAGAATCATAATGTAATCACCTTTCATAAAATAAAGTTCGGATCATTACTTTATATTAAAGCGTTTGTTGATCTAGTTTAACGCGTCTTACGGAGAAAGTGAAGATGACGGATGTGGCCAAGAGAGCTGAAAAACAAATTACAGAAATAACACAATGCTCAATTTGCATGAATGCATTCATGGATCCACGAATGTTGTCATGCATTCACACATTCTGTCTTGCTTGCCTGGAACGCACTTGCGAAACGGTGAACAAGAAACCAGGAGACAAGATGCCTTGTCCGCTATGTCGAAAGGCTTTCACCATTCCACCAGAAGGAATCATAGGTCTGCAGAAAAACTTCTTCATGGAAAACTTCTTGGATTTCAAGGCTACGTTGCAAAGCAATGATCCCATTATGAAAATTGGAAGCGAGACAGAAAAAGAACGACAAGACAAACGAATAATTAACGTGAAATTCTGCACCAAACACACTCAGAAACCACAGGACTACTACTGCGCCGACTGCAAGAAAATCGTCTGCGTCTCGTGTTTTGTCGAAAGTCATAAGTTACACGATTGCAAAGATGTCACCACAGTCGATGAAGAAATTCGCCAAGTGATAGAAATGTGTGCATGGAAGACGTCAAACTATGCAGATGAAATGCTCTCACTGAAAAAGAATGCGAAGATGAGAAAAACAGATTTCCTCAAGAAACTAGCAGAGACCGAAACGACAATAATTAAAAGAAGTCAGGAACTTAAAAATATGATAGAAAAACACACAAAATCGCTCTTAGAAGAGTTAGCTCTAGTAAAATCATCTCATGAAAAAGATATGGAAAATAAAATGGAAGAAATTGAGACTTACTACACAACAATGAGAAGTTTTGAGGCCTTTTGCGCTGAACTAAGTTCGAAAGGATCGGCTATCGACATCTGCAGTTCGGTTGACCAATTACTTGCTAGAGCAGACGAGATAGAAAAAGATCACGAGGAATTCTTTGGTCGTCCACATAATTCAGTCGAGGTTTCTTTCCAAGCAACAGATTTAAGAGTAGTTTTGCAGAAGTCCAACAACAACTGCGTGGGACAAATCAAAGGTAATACTTACAAAAACTGTGCATTGTAATGTTCTTACATAGAATCATGCTTTATGCTAAATTGTCGACTTAGCACATTATATGATGTCGTTGAGGTCTTTGCTTATATTTCATTTCCTTATATTTAATTTGTTTCGGCCTCGTCATCTTCCGCAACTAACCTTCAGATCCAGGGCACGCTTTAACTGTATAACTAGTGGGAGAAATTTCTCAGTAGGCCTAGTCTTAGGATTTTTCCCAGTAGTTAGGGTGATTTGTCCCAGCAATAATTATATTAAAACTGTATAACTAGTGGGATAAAATGTTGTAGTTTTAATATTTGTCCCAGTAGTATGTCGCATTGTTGGTTCCCAATTTAGAATTCCTAAAAAAAGGTCATGACATTTTTTAGGGATGAATTCCTAAACCTTTTAAATCATCAACATGGCCGACTTTGTACCAATAGTCTAAATCTGTTAAAATATGCACTGTTCAGATCGATCTGAGTGTTTCACAGATATCTGCTGCTTTTGTCCATTGGACTGCAGTTTTAGAATGAAACTTTGCTTAGATACGACCATCGATTGATGTGGTAAAAACACCAGATATATTTTAAATTAATATCTATCAGATTGAATGAACTGACTTTGCATGCATATAACTCCGCCAATTTTTGTAAGTTATTTATACTTAATGCGTCAAATTAAAGATAATTATTTTACTCTAGTATTAGCTTTGAAAAGTCGAACTGGTACTAGTTTAAATTTCAAGGAAATATTTTGAACAGACCTAGCTATCATATTTTGTTATCATTAGTGACGCAATATGGCGCCGTTGACAGACGATTATCGAGTTTTGATCCGAATTTTGCGAACTGATAAAGGATTTAATGCGCTTCAAATGATTAAAGAATTTCCTAACAGAGGATGGAATAAAAATACGTTGAATCGTGTGATACGGAAAATTGATGAAACAGGTACTTGACGTCGTAAACCACGCGAATCGGTACGCACGGCGTACGAACATTGCTTGTGTTGTATCAGCACGTCGTAGACATATTGAATATTCATTTCATTAGAAAATACTGCAACAGACTATCTCCTAATTAATAATTAATTTGCTGTGCAGTACAAACATCTGGCTATATTGTTTCAATTTTTTGTGCAGTTACTGTTAGAATTGTTATGATTTTTTTATTTACTAGTTACGATGATTGCTATTATGTCACGATCTACATCATGTAGGCTAAAGCTACAAAACAAATGTGTTTGAATCTTAATAGGGCCTACTAGAGTGATTTGACGCATTAAATATAAATAACATTAACAAAGTGGCGGAGGTATATGCATGCAAAGTCGGTTCATTTATGCTGGCCCACCCAGTATAGTTTCGAAATGGGTTTCCTCGAATCGCACGAAGGATATTCTGTCGAAAATTAAAGGCCTATAATTGTGAGTCGTGCAGTGTGTTGCACAACGAGTAATTAATATGGGCTAAGAGGAATATTTTGTGGTCAATATTGACTAAGGTGATATAAATCTGAGTGCCTCGATGTAATGTTTATGAAATCACATACGTTGTAAAAAAAATTAAGATTTTAATTAATACGCAGTTAATTGTTCATCATAGTTGTAGAAAATTATTCTTTTCAAAGCCACTTATAAAAATGTTATCACGAAATGAGCAAATTTTGCCTGTGCCTAGCTCAAAATTCAGTCATCACAGCTATATTTTCGTTAACGAAAGCTGAAATAAGAAGTACAAATTAACTATTTCGTTAACGAAAACTAGAAGTAAAGTAGGAATTATTTCAGCAGCAAAAACCAAATTAGAAATTGAATAATGAATTATTTGCCGAACAAAAATTATGAAAGAAATTAGGAATTATTTTCAGAACTAAAATCATTTTACTTCTTATGGTGCTTAACCATCGCAGGACTGAGCAGGGTAAATAATTACCCCAGCGGTGTTTGGATGTTGATTGCGGAGCAACTGTAGGTAGGCATAATTTGTCGTTCCATGTGTTTACAAGTTACCACCAATGACATATTCTGACTGCATAACCACCACATTGTCATGCTGTGGGAAAATGAATTTTCATTCCAAAGTGTCCTGGGGTAAAAATTTACCCCGCTTCGTCGTCGTTATTTTTTCGTTCATAGGGAAGATATAGGGCCTATTCTTTAAAGATGTGAGCACATAAGTGACCTGCAATCATAAATCAAGTGTGGAATCTACCGTGGAATTGAGTTTTAATAGTTGCATAATTGTGGAGTTTATTTTTCCAAGATGGCTGCCAATATGGCCGCAAAAACAACAATATGTATGTCTCAGCTCCTAGGTAAGCTACAATGACAAATAAAGTGTCATTTGTAACATTTTCAAGGTCGATAAATCGTATTAGCGTAGTGGCAATAGTGTGGGAATACTACTTTTTAAGATGGCGGTCAATATGGCCGCCAAAACACAAAAATATGTATGTCTCAGCTCGTAGGTAAGCTACAATGAAAAATTGTCAATTGTAACATTTCCAAGGTCACCGAATCGATTTATCATAGTGGCAATAGTGTACGAATACTGCTGTCCAAGATGGCAGCCAAAATGGCCAAAGAAACAGCAATATGCATGTCACAGCTCACAGGTAAGCCGTTCACTTTTGCCACAACGATAGGTCGATTCTCTGAATTTGGAAACGTTACAATTGACACTTCACTTGTCATTGTAGCTTATCGACGAAACGAGCCATACATATTTTTGTGTTTTGGCGGCCATATTGGCCGCCATCTCAAAAAGTAGTACTTCCACACTGTTGCCACTACAATATATCGATTCCTTGACCTTGGCAATGCTACAATCGACACTTAATTTGATATTGCAGCAACCTATGAGCTGAGCCATACATATTTCTGTATTGGCGGCCATATCGGCCGCCATCTTAGAAAGTGGTATTCCCACACTATTACCACTACAATTAATCGATTTCTCGACCTTTAAATGTTACAACTGGCACTTCATTTGTCATTGTAGATTATCTATGAGCTGAGACATACATATTTTTGTGTTTTGGAGGCCATATTGGCCGCCATCTTGGAAAGTAGTGTTCCCACACTATCGCCACTACGATAAAGCGATTTCTTGACCTTGGTAGTGTTGCAATTGATACTTCATGTATCATTGTAGCTTACCTGTGAGCTGAGATATTACACATTGTTTGGGGGTAAAAAAATTACTCCACTTCGTCGTCCGTGTATCGTAAAATCTGTCCGTGCTGCGAAAGTTACTTTGAGAAGACCGCGAGCAATCTCATGCAATCCAAACATTATAATCCATTTTAAAACTCCGGTTGAAATGAAGGCGCTGCGCATACCTTTCTCGATGTATTAGGCCTATACTATCTTTGGTCCTTGTTGTCTAATAATTGTTCAATGTGCGTACCAAGTACCAAAGAACTCAGTTTCGTAGGCCGTTTTATCTCGGGTTTGATCGTTAAGTTGTAAAATTATGAGTTTATCGGGAATGGAAGGAAGCGGAAAACTCGGTTTGGGATTTCTCCTTTTTGACGAAGCTATAGGTAGATCTACATGCCAAGTACCAAACGGGAAAATGAGGGAATTTGTGGAACAGCACTTGCTGGGAAAAATATAAGCAATACAAGTCTTGGGAGGGGAATAAATGAATGGTAACACTCTGGCCTTAGCATTAGATCTTGAGAAGTCGCAGTTCGATACCGTCAGCTTCCTCTAGGTCGGCTTATTATATTTCAATGTAACTTACTGCGGCTGTCAGTGAGCTTGTCAATAAACACGAATTAATAAAAGAGAATAGAGTTAAGTTTGATGCATGGAGAAAAGCACCAAACTTATCTCGAGAGAGAAAAGTGTTTGAAATGATTGAAGGGGTGAACCTTTAGTCTAACCATGCCGACATGCCAGCGTCGCTGAAGGTCCACAAAATATGGGATTGTTTTAACGTCGAATCGTCAGACGGCCGACCGACTTAACTGAATTCCATCAACGAATGGACAGTATTTTGCATATGTTTGACCTCACAGGCTAGGCCTACCCGTTTAAGCAACTTACGCTGCTACTGGATAATCATTCGTTTCGTAATAATGATTATCACACTTGACTCACAATTTAAATTAACAGGTATTTTATTTGTGCTTGTTTATTTTAAACTGCAAATTTATTTAGCGCCTTTCCGAGATTGCCTACTCAGAAGCAATTATCTGCGATAGTTATATTATGCTGCATTGTTAGACTTACGTTTCACCCCTTGTTTTACTTCAGTTTCTTTTCTCAAGATAAGTTTGATGCGCTTCTCTGTGCAACCGTTGCATACTTTTACAGCACTGAGATTATTAATTATTTGGAAAACAAAAATAAGAACTAAAATTATTTGAGAGCTAAATGAGAACAATAAGTAAAATAATTTGTAAAGTAAAATTAGAATTAGAAGTTAAATTAAAGAGCACAGAACTGTATTAAAACTGAATAAGGAATATTTTTAAAAGTACTTAAAATAGCACTAAACCATCAACATAATTTCTTTAAACAGAAACCACTTCACAGTTGGAGAACTGTGCAATTGTCGTGGGATTTAGTGATTGTGCAACTATATCAAATGACGTCATAAAAATAAATCTACATCGGCCAAATGAAATCTCAAGAGAAGAACAAATTGCGACTACAGTGCAGGTCGAAACAGCTGCCGCCGTTTATTGCAACACGATGTACGTTACAGGAATAGGCGACAATACAGATGAAATCTGGAAATACAACATGGCTTTTGGTTGGAAGAAATGCGCTTCCTTAGTTCGAGGACGAGGTAGACACAGCGCAGCGTTTATCGATGAAGTATTGTACATATGCGGAGGATTTGCGAATTCAAATAATAGCGTTCTAGACAGCGTCGAATCCTATAACGCTGTCACTGATAAATGCTCCACAGTTGGAAAGTTGGTTTACTGTGTCCAGAACTCAGGTAACTGTGTACCATTCAAAAGTTCACTCTATATCTTCGGTGGTGGAGATAAAGATAACACATCGTTCAATCATGTTCTGTTGTACAACACGAAAAAAAACACATGCTCTCTCCTTTCGAAACCAATGCCGCGGCCTTATGGCTTGATGCGAGCTGTAGTTTGGGAGACATCTGTAATTTTAGTTGGTCCCGATACTTGTTTTATTTTTAACTTGGACACGAACACCTGGCAAGAGAGAGAACAGACTAAGACTGATGTTGTTCACTTTGGTTTGGTTCTTGAGAATGAACGAATCTTTGTCATCGGTGGAGGTATGTGTGAAACGAATAAACATGGCAAAAGGATATGGAAATGCAGAGACGATGTGCGTTATGTCCCTCTTCAGAACATCTTCGATGATAAACCGATTGAGTGGAAGATTCACGGGAAACTGCCAAAACCATCCTTTGTATACGCTTGTGAAAACATGAGCTTTGTAGCCCATAAGTTTTTGAACACACACTTTTAGGCACATATTCCAATGTCCTGATGGTGTTTGGCTTATTCCTGAGATAATATTTCATAGTTATGATGCTTCTTTTGCAATCAGCGTTGTGGACACAGGTTTGCTACTATGTTAAATAGTTGGCAAATAGTTTAAAAGTTTATATTTTGATCATTATATCTCTTCTGTAATTTCCTACAATAAGCTGTATAAAGGTTGTTATTCCAGTATCCTAACCATGTAATGGATGTTATTTGGAATTTTAAAATTTTTAAGCTACAACTACATCATTTGTGCTGTGTATGTATGTATGTATGTATATATGTATGTATGTATGTATGTATGTATGTATGTATGTATGTATGTATGTATGTATGTATGTATGTATGTATGTATGTATGTATGTATGTATGTATGTGGGTCATTATCCGAAAAGTGCAGAATCGATGTCCCATGCTGGTTTTTTGAGTTTTTTCGATAATTTCTTAAATTTTTTTTGCCTATCCTTCAAAGAATGAGCAGATTAACATTTCCCATCATTGTTTTAGCTGCTAGATTTAGGAAATTTTGAAAAAAATTACCAAATGTATACGAAATATCATTACCGTCCAATGTCCGAGACGGTGTACAATGCATTAAATTAAGCTTTTACGCAAATTTATTCCATTACAACCTGTAACAAAGGTATATTATTTTTGATTAATTAGTAGTTAGCATATGCAATAATTAAACATTTAGACTCATTTTCATAATATTTATTTCTTTTTGGACCTATTTAAACTTCTCCATAGAAATAAGCATCATAGCCATCCCAATTTTTGGGAAGCCTATAACTTTTACAGAACGTGCTTACTTACTAAAAGAAAAGCATCAAGAACGAGATATTGTCAACTATTAATGGAATCACACAGATTTGTGTTGAAATTCCTAATATTTTATTTTTAATTTAAGTTTGTGTGTTCCAAATTACAAGAAAAGTAAATTTCCGCTTCATTACCATCTAGTGTTGTATTTCCTGGTTTAGGTAGATTACAACATTGACAACTTGTTTTATTTGTCGCTTTTGTTGAACTGATTGAAATTATTTATCTGATGGAGGAATTCACGTGAAAATGTTTGACGGCTGTTTTAAATTTCATCATTTTGTCATTACCATTCGCGGTTGTTTTTCATCATTACCATCCGAATTCATCAGATTTTTGCTATTTTCTCATGACAGTCGCATCTTGTCTCGGATGGTAATGACGCATTGCTCAGAGTGAATTACATGTATTGTTTGTGAATTATTTGATATAAAAATAAATTGCAAGTAATTAGAATTTACTATCAACTCTTAAAATGTTGCTCAACTTGTATCTAATGCATACAGTGCTGGGGAGTATTTGAAATACAAAGTATTTGAAATAGTATTTGAAATACATTTGAGTATTTTTGTATTTGTATTTCAAATACATTTAAAATGATGTATTTTGTATTTGTATTTGAAATACTTTTCAGAGTATTTTGTATTTGAACTATCAAATACTTCGTTAGAAATACTATTTATTACCTATTTACTCTCATAATTTCACGCAACATGTATTTTCTCGGTAATAATAACTCAGTGGTCTTCAAACGTCCGATCTTTGGTGAACTTTGTATAGTTATCAGTGTTGATCACTATATATCTTGGCTGCTGTAACCCATCCAGTCTTCAAACTACGTTGGGTGCCTAATTCCCAGAAGGACAGATTTTTGCAGCATGATAACTATTAATGGACCATGTATCCTACTATAGAATAAAATGTATTTTGTATTTCAAATACAAAATACAACAATGTATTTGTATTTTGTATTTGAAATACATTTTGAAAAATGTATTTTGTATTTGTATTTCAAATACTTTTGAAAAATGTATTTGTATTTAGTAGCCTATTTGAAATACATTTACAGAGTATTTTACCCGGCACTGAATGCATATAACATACAGTTATAGCTAATGCTGCACAGATTTTTTCTGCAGCTGAAAATTATATTTCTTTTTTAAAATTATTTAGAAAACTGTCTTAATTTCTTGACACCAGACTAATATATTATGTGAAGGAAAGGCCTATTGTATTCCTACTTAATGCTGGCATCATCTACTTTTAAGAAATTGCCATTTTATAAGCACCAGAGGAATATTTCAGGTTCCCGTGATTAAATATGATTACACAAAAAGGGCGGATTTCAATGAAAAAAGAGGAGTTTTGACCTCATAATTTCTGAAAAAAAATTAACTTACGATGAAAAATATAGTGGATTTCTTTCAAATTAGTTAAATTTAACTATGTACATGACTAAAAAAAACACTTGCAACCAAATTTGGGGAAAAAAATTTTTTTTTTCGGAGACGAAATTTGTAACATTTCGGATAATGACCCATGTACGTACTGGTATGTATTTGTGTGTTGGTATTATCCCGCACGAAAACCAAAGTTGTCACAGAAGAATGTTAAGGATCGGCTGACCTTCTGTCATAAATCAAACAGTAAACTTCTGACCAGTCGCTAATCATGCTGTTTTCGGAAAAGAGCACTTTCACATGTGAGTAAACCACCCAACCAAAGACATATTAATCTCAAGTACGTCATACCGACAGTGAAGCAAGCACCAAAGATTATGGTGATGGGAGCAAAGTCGGGTGCTGGACGGGCTGGGCTTTGGATAATTCCAAAGAACACCCCAATAAATGGACCGTGTATCTGAACATCTTGAAGGACAATCTGCCAAATTCGTCAACATCCATAACATCAGCCATTTGCGACAGGACGGTGCACCATGTCATGGTATATAGGCCGTCAAATCCTGGCACAAGCAAAAGCGCATTCCGCTGCTGGAGCCTAGGCCTGGTAGCAGTCAAGACTTGAACATCATTGAGAATATGTGGACGCTGACGAAGCAGAAGGTCTCTGTCCACAATCATACTTCATCAACGGGATCAAGTCCTTGTGGTGCGTGAGATAACACCTGAGTTCTGCCAAAAATCGACCTGATCATAGCGCATACAAACTGTTATTATTGCAGTTCTAGTGCTGTCTGTGGCGATATTAAATGCTGCTCAAACAGTCGAAACAATGGAAATAAGATTTGATCTGGGGCACAATCTTTGTTTTCGTGATTTCATTCCATTTATGCAAAACGTCGCCAAATCGATACTTTTACACACAGAAATTGTCACAACTAATAAAACATACCATTGCTTGTATTCAATATTGGTTTTAATGCTATATGGTGACATTAAACATTCAAAAAGCACTTCCAAAAGTCTGAGCTCGGTTGCAAAATACTGTAGTAACAGAAAAAATGTGGATACTGAACAACTCAGATTGGGAGATGAAGAAGCGTTTCAAACGGCGCTTGTTCTTGAAGCGGCTTGCGAGATCTCTCGTAGCACCGTGGATCACTACCAGAAAAAGCAAGCCACAGTCAGGAGCAGTGCGGCATGCAATCTTGGCTGCCGGATTTTGGACTGTTGCTCAGCAGAAGCAGGAAGAGCAGGGTACAAAACAACGATGCTAACTGTGTGGTACGGAGGACAGGAAAACACAGTACAGAGGCTCATTGTTCTTCTGCTCCACAGTACACATGTGATCAATGCAAACAAGGACAAGATAAACTGACTGAGTTACATGCTTACAATTACAATTTATTTCATTATTTTGTTATATATTTTCTAGAAAACAGTCATGTAGCATTTGATCATAACAACAAACAGTACTACTTTTACTAGAATAATGGTTTCTTCATTATATTTCTAATTTTATAGATAGACTATCATTGAGTCGATCAAACACTTATGACAGACTGTCACAAAATAATGTAATTGAACATTTAGTTTCAAATGCATCGTAGAAATGATTTATGTTGCATGGAGAGAATGGTACGTGTTATTTTTTGTTAATCTAATAATATTTTGCAAAACTGGCATATAAAATACACTGTTGCCTATGAAGAGACCATATCAAAAGAGGGGGTCTGGTTAGACCCCCTTGTTCAAATTAAGTTGCAGTTTTTCATGATCGGGTGAGGGTTAATTATATTTATTATGACACAGTGTCGTTAAACAGCAACTAAGCAATCAGTCACTATGTTATGTTAATAATAACAACGACGATTTCTATGGCGCCGTAAGACAGCTTTGCCCTTACAAGGGCGCCTCACAACCAACTAACGACAGAATAGGCCTTAGAAAACAGATTTTCCATCTGAACGAAGGGTAACGAAGCTCCTGAGAGGGATTTTGAAAGACATTTTAAACGCCGGTGAGACTGTTATCTGATTCCAGATTAAAACCGGCAATGTAAATCGTGATAATTAGTATTGGTATTCGGTTTTTAATAAGCCAGTGTATGGCTGCCAGGTTTTATGACCACCACATGCAGCTAAGACCGACCTTTGGGCAGCCGGAGTCGTCTGCTGTCCATCTGTCTAGGTGGCCAGAATGTTCTAATCTGCCTATGCAATTAAGCGGTGTTGATATATATACAGAACAATGCATAACGGGACTGTATGCAGTTGACTGCGCCCCGAATTATACACATAACCGAATTATGCACATATGCCATGCTATATTCCTCACTTTCGTTCAGTCGCTTGTATGTTTTAACAGTTCAGACAAATTGAGACAATTCAGTTTAGATAGAAGGACTCTGCTGAGTCGGCGAATTGAATCGCGGAAGATAGACTTAACATGAATTCGACAACCTTAAACATATCATGCAAAGCTGTAATAATTATTAACCCCTTTCAACGTTAATAGAAAATCCTAGGTATATTTTGGGATGGACTTTGAAAAATAAACTAATAACAATAAGAACTGTTCGTACTCTGGTAGCGCCAGTCCAAAGCCTGGATACAGAAGGAGGGCGACGCCAGCCAATTGTGTTAGTTAGGAAACACAGTCTTAAACAGCAACTAACCAACCAATCACAGCTTCTTTTTTCAGCTGGAACGAGCCGGAACGGCGTTCCGGCACCTTTTTTCAGCTACTAAAAAATAATTTATTTATTTTAATAATAAAACAATAATTTAGTTATATTAATTTATTTCAATGTTTTGAACTGTTTTCAGTTTGTATTGAGACCCCTCCCAACCCCAATCCCATTTTTCTCTGGATTTTAGCCCTCATATGATTGCTCCGTTCCGGAACCTATTGTTCCGTTCCGGTACCTTTTTTTTCTAGAAAAAAGCACTGATTATTAATAACCATATCTGGTTTCTGACCTACTTTGCATATTATAAATTAGAATAATGAAGTGTTTGAACAATGTTCCATTTAAATTACGTTGGAAGATTGGTGATATTAGTATATTCTGAGAATATATTTGTTGCGCCAGGGCTCAAAACCCGTCGCTTGTCGCTTCGCAGATAGGCCTATTGCGCTGGGACTGAAATAGACGAGAGGGGTCATTAATAGTAATTATTGAATACTGTTTCAATTCAGCAGTTGCCTCTGAATTTTCCATAATTTGGAAAGAAGTAAACCGATTTTGAAGCCGTTTACTTCATTTGTACGCTGTTCGATTCGCGCAACCCCCTCGGGCGGGCGCCTTGCATGGCTGCTATTTCTTTATTTCTTGCAAAGAAGTAAATAAATGGTATCATTAGTTTTAAATTTCGTGTGTTTAATGTAATGTAATGTAATATTAACATAAATATAAACATTTGTAAAGCGCAATTCGCTGCAGAGCTATTCAGAAGCGCTCTCAACGTGATAGGCTCGTGTAAATCAAATCAAATCAAATCAAATCAGTCTTTATTGTACCGTGAGCAGTGCATGTAACATCATACAATGTAAAACATTAAAACATTCACATTGAAACATTCACTGTTTTTACATTTATTAAAAAGGTAAATTAACACAATAAGCACTGATCATGGAACAAGGGCGACCCAAAAGGGGCGCAACACATTGAAACATTCACTGTTTTTACATTTATTAAAAAGGTAAATTAACACAATAAGCACTGATCATGGAACAAGGGCGACCCAAAAGGCAGAAGCGCTCTCAACGTGATAGGCTCGTGTAAATCAAATCAAATCAAATCAAATCAGTCTTTATTGTACCGTGAGCAGTGCATGTAACATCATACAATGTAAAACATTAAAACATTCACATTGAAACATTCACTGTTTTTACATTTATTAAAAAGGTAAATTAACACAATAAGCACTGATCATGGAACAAGGGCGACCCAAAAGGGGCGCAACACATTGAAACATTCACTGTTTTTACATTTATTAAAAAGGTAAATTAACACAATAAGCACTGATCATGGAACAAGGGCGACCCAAAAGGGGCGCAAGCCCCGCTAGGTTAGGGTAACCCACATTCCGAATTACATATTGACGGTGGGTGCATTATTATTAACAGAGTTCGTAGTAAGGATCACAGAATCAGCTTGTGCTACTCATAACACAGGCAGATGACAATCAGTTGACAAAGCTGCTGGCAAAGCTGGATCAGTAGGCCTAATATTAACCCAAGCAAACAAAATCTTTTGAGTTTAATTGATTCAATCTTTTCTATCTACTAATCTCCTTTGGTTTTCAAATATTTTATCCATTGATTTTTAAAAGATCCAATTGTAGTAAGGTTTCGAATGCTCAGTGGTATACTATTCCATATCCTAGGTCCAATAGAACGAAGTGAGAATCGATAATAGTTAGTTCTTGTATATATTTCAGAGACCCCCATGGCTGATCTTGTAAAATGATTATGTATTTCAGTTATTTTAGTAAAAAAATTTAGGAAAAGAATTTGGCAACAGATTATTTAGATACTTATACATAAAGATACCAACTTGCATTGTATTTATATCATGAAATTTTATGATATCATATTCCGTAAATCTAGTTTTAGTGTGTGAATGTCGCTTGTCAAGTGCAATTACTCTTATGGCCCTCTTTTGCAGCATTGAGAGTTTCTTCAGTCTTGTGGGATAAGTAGATGCCCATATAATATTACCATAAGTAAAGTATGGATATATTAATGTGTAATACAAGCTTTTTCGTATATAGTCAGGTATGAGACACGATATTTTTGCTAGTATACCTATATTCTTGGCTATTTTTGTTGCAACAGCATAAATATGATGTTTCCATGATAAGCATTCATCAATATAAATCCCAAGAAATTTAGTTGATTGTACCTGACTGATTATTATATCATCTATCATAAGGGAATTTTGCAATACCGGAAGTGGTTTTTTAGCAGAGCGAAATATAATATAACAAGTCTTTTTGATATTAAGTGAAAGTCGATTAATTCTAAACCAATCAGCCACTGCTTCCAGTTCTGCATTTATTGTATCCACAAGTTTGACTACAGATTCACATGAGTGAAATACATTAGTATCATCTGCAAAAAGAATAAATTTTAAAATATTAGATGAATTAGGGAGGTCATTTATGTACAACAACAAAAGTAAGGGGCCAAGATTTGAACCTTGCGGCACTCCAAATTTCATAATTTTCCATGACGACTTGGCGTGATTACATTGGACCATTTGAAAACGCTGAGTTAAGTAATTTTTAAACCATAAAAGAGGGACACCCCTTATTCCATAGCTTCCCAATTTATTCAATAGTAATTTATGGTCCACAGTGTCAAATGCTTTGGCTAAGTCCAAGAATATCCCTACTGAAAACTTATTTTCATCTATTGCCTTTAAGATTAAGTCTTGCATATTTATCAGTGAAATATCAGTAGAATGCCCTGATCGAAAGCCATGCTGGTTAGGATAAAGAAAATTCATTTTTTCTACAAAGTTATTCAAACTTTGATGCATGGCTTTTTCCATAATTTTGGAGAAGTACGACAATATGGAAATTGGTCGATAGTTTGACACCTCCTGCCTATCGCCTTGTTTAAAAATTGGCACAACCTTCGATAATTTCAATCCAGATGGAACAATACCAGTTGAGAAGGAGCAGTTAATGATGTCCGAAAAGAAAAGGTCTTTAAGCATTTAAGTGAAGCTGGTGAAAAGTTTAGTTAAGATATTGATAATTGTACTGCCAAGTCTCAATGTAATCTTACGGCGTTTGTCGGTTTGAGTTAATAAAGAAAAGGAAAAAGAGTAATAATATTATGGCTGGTCGCTGAGCCCTTCGCTCATCTTCTGCGGATGAGCTCAGCTGTTGGTTCCTCGTGCTACCACCACAACTAGGCAGCGTCGTGCTTTCTCTGTGGTCGGCCCTTCCATCTGGAATCGTCACTCATTCGAGATAAGCCTGTTGCCTAAGAATAGTTCTCATGTCTTACAAGTTACTGAAGTCCACTTTAAATTTATATTGCCGTGGTTGGGCTGGGAGCGCTTCCTTGAGGGGGCGCTATTTTAATGGATCCAGGGTTTAACAACATCAGATTCTTATAGCAACAAAGGCTGTTGACGTCGACAGAAATTATTTCGGCATATTACAGCTCTTTTAACGAGTTAAAGGTGTCTAAACGCAGTTAAATATTAAGATGTCGTTAGAAATGAAAACTAATATAGTTTTAAATGACTTAGGTAGAAATTATTTCGGCATATTACAGCTCTTTTAACGAGTTAAAGGTGTTTAAACGCAGTTAAATATTAAGATGTCGTTAGAAATGAAAACTAATATAGTTTTAAATGACTTAGGTAGATGATAAGCATCTTTTCGGAATCGAACTGCATACATTCAGTGGAACGCAGTGTGACAGTGCATCGTCTAAAGCTAAACCATCGTCGGCTCAGATGTCGTCCGCTACTTTGACTTCGTTTGCCGCCGCTAGAACTACACTCTGAAAAGGACAATTAGGTTGGGTATTGGCTGCCGAAGACTTTTATTAGTAAACGTTAAGAAACAGATAGGCCCTAGTGACAACTCACTTCTGATCTTTTGTAAAAGAGGACATCTTATGTGGAAATGATCAGTTTCAAACACAGATTAGAGAAGTGTTTAAATTACTCTATCTGTCGAACATTGGATGAAAATAAATCATCGAAGTTGCGTTGGATTAATGTTATCTGAATTGGTAAAACCTTAAGCGATGATCGGACGAGAGCCAACGAGTTTTAACCCTCAGGCTATCAAGGTTTTTTGCGACATCGACTACACCCCCGGATTTTGTGTTCAGTTTCAAATATCATATCATGTAATACAGCAATTGATTCAGCATTCATTACTGACAAAATGGTATATTTAGTTGTAATATGTATGAATGCATCCAAAAATTATATAACTTTGAACAAAGGAACCGGTCCATTCAACGCTATTTCATATTATCTCGCACACCTTGTACTTGTTGGATAAAAAATATAAGATGATGAGGGTTTAGAAAATGAACTAAGTACCCAAGAATATTTTTAATCTAATGAGGCTTAAATTGCAACGATACAAACTATTCCAAAGTCTGTTTTAGTTGCAGGCAAAGTCTAAAGGCATGCAGCTATATCGACAAGAAACAAGAAATTATGTTATTGTTCCCGGCAGTCAAATATGTCAGTGGTCCTAGCAGTTATTGCAAGTTACTCGCATTGCTTTGTGCGAATACTTCCTGCAACCCGGCTTCTTGCACACTTCACAGCACTGCTTTATTCTGTTAGCATTCTTCCCGAACCCAACCATATCGGTTTACGTTGTGATGTTGCATCAGCGATTTTCACACAGAGAAAGTGTATTATTATTTCTTATGATCACTTTCGGTTTTCAAAAGACAAATAACTAAGCAAGCTAATATAGCCCTACATTTCCTCTAAAGAATGGCATAGTTTGCTTCTCTTCCAGAAAGAAAATGAATACGCTATAGTGAGTATGGTCGACAAACTTGGGGTGGGTGGATACCACGGTAGCCTACTTGTCGGTTTCACGACCACCAAAAACACCACAATATGAAGTTAACTTTATATTTCACGTTATTAAACTAGCAGCGGGATGAACGATTAAAATGTTAATTTAAACTGGAAGCGGGATGAACGATTAAAATGTTAATTAAACTGGAAGCGGGATGAACGATTAAAATGTAAATTTAAACTAGATAGGGCCTACGGGATGACGATCAAAATGTAAATTAAACTAGATACGGGATGACGATTAAAATGTAAATTAAAATGGAAGCGGGATGAATGATTAAAATGTTAATTAAACTAGAAGCGGGATGAACGATGAAAATTTGGTGGTCGTGAAACCGACAAGTACCGATACCACCCACCCTCTGGTACCTCGGCTATATCGGGTATAACTTTTTTATGGTGTGGGATACCATCGCGTTTTTTTTACCTCAAAATGTTCGCAAATGGACCTCCTACAGCTACTTAAAATGTCAAAATTATATTCCATGTGCTACAAGTTTTTCATGGAGAAAAACTTGGGGGCTGTATGCCCTTGGTAGCCCGAGGGTTAAGCGACGTAAATTGTGGCCATCGGTAAGACACCTTTAAATCATTTCTTACAACGTAACATAAGCCTCATTTTCGTCCAATCAATAATTTATTGTTCTACCATGGCGTAGGGTACGAAGTAATAACGTTCGCAACGGAAATCAAATTTAGAAAGTTTATGGATTTTATGGATTAATCT
>OY744603.1:4296269-4558769 GCA_963556255.1 Allolobophora icterica
GGATTCTGTCGTCCTGATTCTACCGACGTACAGCGTCTGCGGTCCATGTCAATGAGCTGCATCAGCGACATCGCTGACTGGATGAAATGCAATCGACTGCAGCTCAATTCATCGAAGTCAGAATTCATCTGGTGCTCGTCCTCACGCAGGGTTGAAAAATTAGATCGAAGTCCTTTCGTCATTGGTGCGGTTGCTGTCGAGCCAAGGAACGAGGTTCGCGACCTCGGCCTTTACCTCGATAGAGACCTATCAATGACGTCACACATCACAGGGCTTGTGAGGACGAGCTTTGGAATCCTGAGACAGCTGAGAGCTGTTTCTCGGTCTCTCACACAGGACGTGACTCGCCATCTGGTGCAAAGTTTAATCCTGAGCCGAATCGATTACTGCAATGTCGCCTTTGCTGGCTTGCCACAGCGCAGCATCATTCGGCTTCAGGCGGTCATCAACGCTTCTGCTCGCCTGGTCATGAGACTTAAAAAGTTCGACCACACCACAGCCGTGATCCAAGATCTTCAGTGGCTCAGAATAGGCGAGCGGATCAAGTATAAGCTTTGCATCATGGTGCACAAATGCCTGAATAACTGCGCACCACGCTACCTCGCAGACAACATCAGGCCGCTATCGGTCGCGATTGCGATCAGCAAAATCCGCAGATGTATTCGTGCCAGCGACAAAAACCAAAATGGGCGATCGGGCCTTTCGGGTCGCTGGCCCGCGTGCTTGGAACAGTCTTCCTGCTGATATCCAGGAAGCC
Source organism: Allolobophora icterica (assembly GCA_963556255.1). Classification (NCBI taxonomy): domain Eukaryota; kingdom Metazoa; phylum Annelida; class Clitellata; order Crassiclitellata; family Lumbricidae; genus Allolobophora; species Allolobophora icterica. The sequence continues at coordinate 4,297,027 of OY744603.1, forward strand.
AAAAGCATATTTGTTTTTAAAAAACAGTTGAAACTTCACTTACTAAGCAAAACCTCCGAGCATTAACCTTGACAGTAGACTGTGTGCATGCGTTTTTGTGAAGCATCCTAGAAGTAGCTTGCTACCAACGATGCTATACAAATTGTCGTAATTACAATTACAATTACAATTACAATTACATCAATCTGTAGATCAATCAGTAACTCGAATGAACAAATAAATAATGAAAAAATCTTCCCTCTCTGTTATGGTAGAGATCTTGAATGGCGATACGCACTGCAGAATGCAGCACTTGTAAATATTAGGCTAATCGCTAAAATCTATATTATATATACGTCATTTCCGCTTAATCACGAATAGAAAGGTATTCCAGGCAAAAGTAAATCGACGCAAACGGCCATGTCAGCCATTAAGATGTAGTTAATAATAGAAACTAATATCGCTTTAAATGACTTAGATACGTAATAACCATCTTTGCGGATCAAACTGCAGAAACGTAGGAAGAAATTTGAAACTTATGAACCCATTTATTCGCTTCGTTACAAGAAAAAAGAAACATCAACTAAAATAAAATCTTAAACAATATCGGGTACGTTCTGCGTTTATTAATCGCCTCTTTCAGTCGAATCAGTGGCAATGGTTGGTATACCCCGTGATCGATCGAGTCAGTCGATCAAGTCGATCGAAACTCGGCCAAGTCGAGTCGGTCGAAAAATCTTCGACTCGATCGACTTGCAAGTCGGGTCGATCATATGTTTTGACAAGTCGAGTCGATCGTTGTTTCCTCGACTTGACTCGACTTTGAAATATTTTCTTACTATTTCTGCTACTACTTCACAAAATGACTCACATGATGTGATGACGTAATGCTTTGTAAACACACAACTACCGTATTAACCTGATTTTAAGTTCAGTGCAAACTATGAGCCTCTGTAATTATTTATACTGTGCTCTTGGTGATTTCGTATAGTGGAAGCTGCAGATACTTTGTGAACTGAGTTTTGTGTACAGTCTTGCAGTGCGAGATGTTAGCGTATATATTTAGTGCGTTTACTTTAGTTTCACGTGTATATGTATATATGATAGATGTATAACGTTTAGTCTTAGTGACACGCGCGGCCGGCCGATATCGGCAGCGGCGCGCTATATGTATATTATTAGAGTTCGTTTATGCGCACAGAAGACAGGTGTGTCAAGAGGCGCGAAGAATTATGCTGACTAGAGAAGTTTGAATTCGATGTTCGCTGTAGTAGTGTGGCTGACTAGTCGAGTTGTAATCGAATTGAGTTCTGTCTGTTTGTTTCTTATTAAACTGAAAAGATATTAAACTGTGTTGCTGATTAATTCAGGTTATACTTATACGTAGAATTAGTGTTCAAAAGGTGAACGTTAAATAGGCGTTAAGTACGAAGAGAACAAGGATTTAATCAGAAGGATTGTCAACGGAAGGATTGGGTTGACATTATTGGTGGCAGTGACGGTGTGGATAAGAACGCACGGTGGATAAATACTCACGGTGGAATAAATACTCACGGTGGATATAAACTCACGGTGGATTAAAATTCACGTTATCACCTCCTTCGGCGGATAAAAGAATTTACAACGGTGATAAAAGAATTTACAACGGTGTTAGAAGAATCTACGACGGTGATAGAAGAATCTACGCGTTGTGTGCTGTGTGACGTGTTTACGATATCAACGACGGTGGAACACGAGAAAACGGTATAAAAATTTCGTTGTTTTCCACGAACAAATATAAAAGAAATCCCGTTTGTTTATCGATTCACACAACAAGAAAAACCGTGACTTCTTTGAAAAGAGAAATCACCAAAGTAAACAAGTAAGATGGAGAAACTAAGTGCTGAAAGACAAGCAGATATTAAGAAGATGTCTACGGAAAGGCTGAAACAGCGTTTGTTGAAAGCCGGTTTTAAAGAAGAACAATTAGAAGGTATGTCACGTGGTGACATGATGCAGGAACTCGCCGATGTGTGGGTGAAAGAAGAAGTCGAAGAAGAAGGTGCCGTTGGCGGTGCCGTAGAAAAGGCTATTGAAAAACCACCTGCGCCTATGTCTATGGAGATGTTGATGCAGTGGATGATGATGACTAGGCAAGAAGAGAAAGATAGGGAGGAGAAACGGAGACAAGAAGAGAAAGAAAGAGAGGAGAAACGGAGACAAGAAGAGAAAGAAAGAGAGGAGAAACGGAGACAAGAAGAGAAAGAACTGAGACAAGAAGAGAAAGAAAGAGAAGATAGACGAAGACAAGAAGAGAAAGAGTTGAGACAAGAAGCAGAACGTGTAAGACAAGACGAATTGCGCTTGCAGAGAGAGAAAGAAGAGAAAGCGGAACTTGCAAGGCAAGAGGAATTGCGTCTGCAAAGAGAGAGAGAAGATAAAGCAGAACAAGTGCGTAAGGCAGAACTTGAATTGCAAAAGAATCAGTTTGAGATTCAGTTAGAACAGTTGAAAAGAGATAGGGAAGATGCTGAAAGAAGAAGACTGGAGCAGATGATTGAATCTGAAAAAGCTAGAAAAAGTGATGAAGAGGTACGTCAGCAACAGATTGAAGCAAAGAGAATGCGTGAAGAAGAAAAAGAAAAAGCGCGAACGTTAGAGTTAGAACGTGCGGAACAGATCAGACAAGAAGAACTCAAATTTCAGAAAGAAAGTTTGGAAAAGGCAGAGACAGAAAGACAAGAACGTCTGAAACTGGAGAAATCAAAATTGACATTGAAAGAAACGCAAATGAGAGAAGAACGGGAAGCAGAAAGAAGGAAACAGCAAGAAAGTGAAACTTTGGTGTCAAAAATTAAGAAAATAGGTGATGCAATGAAGCATGTATTGCCTCAAATGCCAACTGATATGATGGAGGTGCCATTATATTTTGAAACAGTCGAGAACGCGTTTCGTAGTTTTGCTGTGGAGAAGCCGTTTTGGGTGAAATTATTACTACCATTGATGACGCCGAAAGCTCGAACCGTTCTGAATAGATTGTCATACGATGATCTAGACAATTATGATAGAGTCAAGCAGCACTTATTAAAAGAATTTAAGTTGACTTCGAGAGAATACAGAGCCAGATTTGTGGATGCTAAGAAGACAACAGAAGAGACTTATACGATGTTTACGGCAAGACTGAAGAACTTGCTAAACTATTACGTGAGAAGTCGAAACGTGAACAGAGAGTATGATACGCTCTTTGATTTGCTGGCAGCGGATAAGCTAAAAGAATGTTTACCGCCAGGTCCACTACAGTTTGTATTGTCGAAGGAAGGAACTGACTGTCTCCAAGCTAGTGCAGTGGCAGACCTAGCAGACATTCATGTAAACAATCGAATTGGGTTTGCGATCCCAAATATAAACAATTATCCTTCTCAACGTTCCGTAAACCAAAGCCAGAGTGGAAAGTGGAAAAATAATCCAGAAACAGGGAATCAGTTTAAAGGTAAAGAAGTCAAGGCTAATGTCCCTGTACCCAATGAAACCAGAGAAGTGACGTTTGGTCGTCATGGATTTAACAAATCGTCAGCGCCGTTTGCCAAGAGGGAAGGCAACACATCGTTTACGCAGTATAAGAGAAATGAAGGAAATGAACAACGAGGTGTTATGTTTGTGAAGCGTTGTCACAACTGTGGTTCAGACAAACATTTGGTTAAATTTTGTCCAGTTCCAGTGGCAGCAACTAGTTCTAGCAGAAATCAAGAACACACAAGGGTGAATTTGATTCAAGTGGTTAGTGATACAGATAATCAAACCGCGAGTCAAGAAAACCAAGAGACTGAAGTAAAGTCAGTAATGAAATGTGGTATTCAAAAAGAAATTCTATTGGATGCTGAAATTCAGAGAGAAGTCATAGGAAAAGATGACAGTCGAATATTGAAGAAATCGTTCTTGCAATATGTCGAGGTTGAAATTCGTGCAGTAGACGGTAAAGAGCCAGTGAAAGTCAAAGCACTGAGCGACTCGGGAGCAGAGATTCCGGTGATTAGTGAAGAATTACTGGAAGGCATGAAGGTGGAACAAATTGGAAAAGTGAATTTGCAATGTGTGGCAGGAGATGCCATTCCTGCGAAGTTAGTGAAAGTCGATGTTAGACTGTGTGATAGTGACGTGGAAGAAGAGGGATTTCCGCGTAAAATCCAGTGTTCACTTACACCTTATGTCACCTTGATGTGTGCTAGTATTGCAAAGATGGGCAGTACAGAAAGATTCTTGTTGCATCCAGAGATAATTGCCGAATTAAAAGCCGTACCACAGATGAAAGTTAAAACGATACAAGGAGATGTGAGTGTACGAGCAAATGTAATGACGAGAGCGCAGAGTCGGAAACAGGAAATGGTAGATGTTGATGAGAAGAATGAAACTGAAAGTTCAAGTGATGAGGAAAACGAAAGTAATGAGCAACGAAGCTTATCGCGAGATGGTGTAACATCAGAAATGAACGAGCAAGAGATGGTTGCATGCGAGAATGGCACATTAAAGGAAACTGAAGAAGACAATGAATGTGATGTGGGGATAGGAGACTTGTATAGAGATGAAGAAATGGATGAAGAACAAAAGGTGCAGATTGCCGATTCGAAGAAGTTTGAAGAGCAACAGAGAAAGGATGAATCGTTGAAGCCGTGGTGGAAGTTAGCACAAGAGAAAGAATCTGAATTCTGTGTGATCAACGGTTTATTGCATAAGAAATATCAGATATTAGACCAGACGATATATCAACTAGTGTTACCAAAAGAGAGACGAATTAAAGTGATGGAGTTGGCACATGAGTCGGTATTTGGAGGACATCTAGGAGAAGAGAAAACAAGAGAACGAATAAAGTTGTCTTTTGTATGGCCAAAGATGAGAAGAGACATTGTGAAATTTTGTAAGTCTTGCGAGAAGTGTCAACTAAAGGCAAGGAGTTTGGTGATGGATAGAGTGCCCATCACTCCAGTCTCAAGAGAAGAGGTCGCCTTCAGGAGAATGACGATGGACCTCGTTGGCCCGATCGATCCAGTATCTGCTGCAGGTCACAAGTATTGTTTATGCATTGTGGACTCGTGCACCAGATGGCCTACAATCTTCTTATTGAAATCGCTGACAGCGAAGGCTGTGTGTGAAGCGTTGATGGAACTATTCATGAACGTTGGTGTGCCGTCCGTGATTACAAGTGACCAAGGAACGAACTTCACAGCCAGTTTGACAAGAGAATTTCTCAATTTAATGGGCTGTAGTCCACGATTCGACACACCAGGACACCCAGAGGCTGCTGGATTAGTAGAAAGATGGAATCAGACATTTAAAAAGATGATCCATCATGTGATAATAGACAACCCGAGGAAATGGCACAAGATAATTCCTTTCACAGTGTGGGCATTACGAGAAGTGCCGAATGCAACTACTGGAGTATCACCATATATGCTTGTCTATGGGAAAATTCCGAGAGGACCATTGGCAATATTAAAAGAGAGTTGGACTAGAGAAATAAACTTACCCCCTCATGTTGGAGTTAAACCAGAAAAGTATTTGAAAGAACTCAAAGAAAATATGGAGAAAGCATTATTGTTTGCAGAATCTTACTCTCGAGAAAAGCAATTACAATACACGAATCAGTATAACAAGAGAGCAAAGCACAAAGAATTTGAAGCTGGTGAGAAAGTCATAGTTTTGTATCCAACGTCAACGAACAAACTTATTTCTCGATGGCATGGTCCATGTACGATCATACATCGAAGATCAAAGTACTCTTATTTAGTCGATATGGGTGAAAATGGTCGAAGAATAATTCACGCCAACAAGATCAGAAAATATGTTACTCGAGCATTAAGTTGTGGTCTAATTGTTGAAGAAGATGAAGATTTTGGTTCAGTGGTTGAATTACCAATGAGGAATGAGGTTCAAGATGACAAGAATTCACTTAACCTCGATCCTGAACAAATTAGCCATTTGACAGTAACTCAGCAAGAACAGTTGTTGAAAGTCTTGAACAAATACTGTGATAGATTTTCAGAAAAACCCGGATTATGTACATTGGTTGAACATGAAATTGAACTAAAACCAGGATTTCATGGAAAGGAATTTGCAGCATATCGAATTCCTTTGATTTATCGAGCAGAAGTGGAACGTCAGATCAAAGAAATGTTAAAAACAAACATTATTAAACCATCATCGAGCAGAATGGCAAGCCCTTTGGTTATTGTTAAAAAGAAAGACGGATCTTTAAGACTTGCCTGTGACTACAGATACATTAACTCATTCACAGTGGATTGTAAATATCCTATGCCGATTGTCAGAGACGTTTTGAACAAAGTTGGAAAGTCTAATGTGATTTCCATTTTGGACTGTCGAAGTGCTTATTGGACTTGTCCTGTAAAACAATCTGATCAATGGAAGACAGCTTTTGTAACACATAATGGACTGTATGAATTTACTCGTGTTCCTTTTGGAATGATAAATTCAGGCCGAACTTTTGTTAAGGCGATAAATTTAGTTTTACAGCCTATAAATGACTTTGCAGAACCGTATGTTGATGACATTGCTGTGCATTCTGACAGTTGGAAAGTTCACTTGCAGCATCTAGATGCATTTTTGATGCAAATGAGATTGCATAACGTTACTTTGAATTTGAAAAAATGCATATTTGGTAAGTCTGAAGTAAGGTTTATCGGTCATGTGGTTGGGTCTGGTAAGATAAAGATGAATCCAGACAGAATTGAAAGTTTGACTAATTTGAAGATCCCAGAAACTAAGAAGCAAGTTAAGCAACTGCTTGGATTTTTTAATTATTACAGACAGTTTATTAAGGACTTTGCACAGATTGCGAAACCTTTATCTGATTTAACTAGTAAACGTGTTTCTGATAAGATTGATTGGACTGTTGAACATCAGCAAGCATTTGATTTACTTAAAGAGGCTGTGCGATCCAAAGTAGTGTTATATGTTTTTGAAGTGGGAAAACCATTCAATTTGTACTGCGATAGTAGTGACTTTGCAGTCGGTGCTGTTTTAACACAGATGGACGACAAGGGAATAGAACGCCCTGTGTCATTTATCAGTCAGAAATTAACTGATACCCAGAAGAGATGGGCTACTGTGGAAAAGGAAGCCTATGCTATTGTTTGGGCTCTAAACAAGTTAAAAGAAATTATAATTGGATCAAAAATTTTCATTTTTACTGATCACAATCCTCTTACATATTTGACTGAGTCAATGTCTAAGTCTGCTAAACTTGTGCGTTGGGCGTTAGCCTTACAAACTTTTGATGTTGAGGTGAAGTACAAGAAGGGCAGATTGAATGTTATTGCTGATTGTTTGTCAAGGTTATAAGTAATCGTAAGACTGTTCATTAATTAGTTAGATATATATATATATATGTTTCATGTATTTTGGTAATTTCGCAAATTTTGAAATTTAATTTGCTCAATTCCAGAAAAAGGAAGGAGGTAATGTGAACTGAGTTTTGTGTACAGTCTTGCAGTGCGAGATGTTAGCGTATATATTTAGTGCGTTTACTTTAGTTTCACGTGTATATGTATATATGATAGATGTATAACGTTTAGTCTTAGTGACACGCGCGGCCGGCCGATATCGGCAGCGGCGCGCTATATGTATATTATTAGAGTTCGTTTATGCGCACAGAAGACAGGTGTGTCAAGAGGCGCGAAGAATTATGCTGACTAGAGAAGTTTGAATTCGATGTTCGCTGTAGTAGTGTGGCTGACTAGTCGAGTTGTAATCGAATTGAGTTCTGTCTGTTTGTTTCTTATTAAACTGAAAAGATATTAAACTGTGTTGCTGATTAATTCAGGTTATACTTATACGTAGAATTAGTGTTCAAAAGGTGAACGTTAAATAGGCGTTAAGTACGAAGAGAACAAGGATTTAATCAGAAGGATTGTCAACGGAAGGATTGGGTTGACATACTTATTCACAGTTTTGCGGTGAAAATGGAAAGATTAAGATGCGTTAAAAATGCGCTAGTTTCAGGAAATTTCAGCTCTGTAGTCAGCATGATGTAAAAATAGTTGGTATTTTACATCATGGGAGTCAGTAACGACGATCTCAAAACTTTCGAATGTCTGTATGTTAGGACGAGACTGAATGCTTCGACTTTGGCCAAGAGCAGTGGCTCGGAGTGTTTCATAGTTGCGTGAGCTAACCTCAGGCAAAGTACAAACCTAAGACGGATAGAATTATACATTATATCCGATATAACCAATAAGAATATTTTGTCATTGTTTACAATCAGTGGAAAAGTTTATTATACTAGGCCTACATATTCATGAAATGAAACGCGTCTATAGCACAATAAGTAAATAACCACTTTAGTAAGCATCAACTACAAAGCGCCAGCCAAAAGTTGTGTGAGCATGCTTGTGCCTCGGCGCAACAGAGCCAAAACTTGTGTGAGAATTGGCACCTTTGGCGCCATGGTTCCCGGGCCCCTGGCCCAGAGATACAGTCCAAGTCGACAAAGTCGACCAAGTCGATCGTTTATTTGCCAAGTCGATCGAGTCGACGAGAGGTCGACTAGTCGACAAAGTCGATCGAGTCGATCGTCGGCCGATCGTAGCAGCTCGACTCGATCGATCGCGGGGTATAATGGTTGGGTACACAGACACCAAGAAACACAGAATCAGAATCACAGACACGGAGAGAAATATATTCTCAGAATATACAATAATAATAATATAATAATAATCTGTTCTTAAATTAAGCGCCTGCAAACGCACTGCGCTGTACAGTGAACATACATATAGTATAAACAGCAGCCAAGTAGGGCGCCTTAGGCCTACATACATGTATTCCAAACTAATAATCCATCCTCAAAATTCAACGGCGAGGATGTGCAGCAGGTCTCTTTAAGTTTAACTTGTCTGCCTTTAGCTGACGATAATGTAGAGTTAATGTCAAAAGAAACCAAAAGTTCAAAATACATCACCGTGTACATATTCATTAAAAGTTAGCCCTATAACCGAGGGCCGTTCAAAGATGTGAATATTATTTGCTAGACTAAAGGTTCACCAGTCACTCTGGTACAGAGTAAAGCAGGGAGGCGACCTGACCGACGACTCTGATGAGCGTAGACTCGGATCCGACCTGGGCTGGTGAACCAAAGTCCTCCGTGCCCACCTTCTCGTGGTGCGGACCGTTAGTACCCTTCCTAGGAAGTACTCTTCCTAGGAGGGGGAACGAACGGGCACGGCAGGCAAAACCAGGGGAAGGCAATGGCAAACCACCCCTGTTAATCATGCCAAGAAAATCGTCATGCCACACACCAAACCACGCCGATGGTCGCGGATGGAGGGACTCCCAGGCCGGAGCGCTGAGGTGGGACTCCCAGGCCAAAGCGCGACTCAAGGGCTACTGGGAGAAGTAGCAAGACGGCAACGGAGACTGTGTGGCATGACGATCGCTAGGGCTCCTAGAGCCGACGGCACAAAGAGACAAAGAGACTAAAAGCGCACTCTTTCGTAAGCATGCACATGGGATGGTTTTGGCAATTTCGCGTGAGTCTTCCAATCAATCGGTTTATCCTGGAGGATGTTCTGAAGAGGGACATAACGTACGTCGTCTCTGCGTTTCCATGTCACTTTGCCATCTTTACCTGTCTCACTCATACCTCCACCGATCACAAAGACACGTTCATTCTCAAGAAGCAAACCAAATTGAACAACGTCGGTTTTAAACGTTTTTCTTTCTTGCCAGGTCTCCGTCTTAAAGTTAAATACAAAGCAAGTATCGCATCCAATTAAAATAGCAGATGTTTCCCAATGTACAGCTCGCATCAAGAAATAACCACGTGGCATTGGTCTCGAAAGGACAGAGCATGTGTTTTCTCTCGTATTGTATACCTGCACGTGACTCATCGCTTTGTAATCTTTATCTCCTCCACCGAAAATATAGAGTGAACTCTTTAATTGAATACAGTTTCCCGAATTCTGAACACAGTGAACCAACTTTCCAACTGTGATGCATTTATCAGTGACTGCGTTGTAGGCTTCCACGCTGTCTAGAACGCTTTTACTAGAATCCACAAATCCTCCACATACATACAATACTTCACCGATAAACGCTGCGCTGTGTCTACGTCGGCCTTCAACCAAAGATGCGCATTTCATCCAACCAGAAAGTAATGTGTATTTCCAGATTTCATCTGCATTCGTTCCTGTTCCTGTAATGTACACCGTGTTGCAGTAAACGGCTGCGAATGCTTCCTTCGCCATTGCAGTCGGAATTTGTTTTTCTGTTGAGATATCATTTGTCCGATGTAGATTTATTTTTATGACGTCCTTCGTTATAGTCGCAGCATCATTAAATCCCACTACAATTGCACAGTTCTTTTTAAACTGTGAAGTGGTTTCTGTCTTAGCTGTGAAAAGAAATCATGCTGATGGTTGAAGGTTGAACTAGGCATTTTAAAATTTGATCAATTCTTGAGAACATTTTTATTAGTGGTTTTGAAAAGAATACTTTTCTACAACTGAGATGATCATCTAACTATGTATCAATAAAATCTTAATCTTTTTTGTAGAACGTGTGTGATTGCATAAATTTTACATCTATTCACTCTGATTTAAGGAGGTTAAATCAAACATTCCACAATCTAACAAGTTATTCAGTATTCCTCTTTGCTCATATTAATGATTTATTTTAAATGAAAATGTCTCGACTATTACCGCACTGGTCGTATCTAAGCAAAGTTGCATTCTAAAACCGCAATCCATTGAACAAATGCAGCAGATTATAATTATGTGAAACAGTTAAATCGATCTGATGGTTAGTTTTCGGAAGATGAGCTGATTAAATATAAGCAAAGACCTCAACGTGCTGAGTTGATAGTTTGATATGAAGCCTGATTCTATTCAATGACAGTAAAATAGACATTTTTTTTATAAATATTACCTTTAATTCGTCCCACAACGTTTTTCTTCGCAATCTTAAACAGTTCCTTCAAATCCGCTGTCTCGAAAGAAACTTCGATTGATTGATCTGGACTACCAATGAATTCCTCGTGATCTTTTTCTAACTCGTCTGCTCTAGCAATTAATTGGTCAACTGAACTGCAGATGTCGCTGGCAGATCCCTTCAATCTCAATTCAGTGCAAAAAGCCTCAAAACTTCTCAATATTGTAGAGTATTTGTCAATTTCTTCCATTTTATTTTCCATTTTCTTTAGATGATTTGACTTTAGTAGAGATAACTCACCTAAGAGCGATCTAGTGTGTTTATCTATCATATCTTTAAGTTCCTGACTTCTTTTAATTATAGCCGTTTCGTTTTCTACTATTTTCTTAAAGAAATCTGTCTTTCTCATGTCCGCATTCATTTTCAGTGACAGCATTTCATCTGCATAGTTTGATGTCTTCCATGCATACTTTTCTATCACTTGACGAATTTCTTCATCGACTGTGGTGACATCTTTGCAATCGTGTAACTTATGACTTTCAACGAAACACGAGACGCAGACGATTTTCTTACAGTCGGCGCAGTAGTAATCTAATGGTTTCTGAATATGTTTGGTGCAGAATTTCATGTTAGTCATTCGTTTTATTTCTTTCTCTGTCTCGCTACCAATTTTCAATATGGAATCATTACTTTGCAAAGTAGTCTTGAACTCCAAGAAGTGTTCCATGAAGAAGTTTTTCTGCAGACCTATGATTCCTTCTTGTGGAATGGTGAAATCCTTCCGACATAGCGGACAAGGCACCTTGTCTCCTGGATTCCTTTGTGACACCTCTGCAGTGCGTTTCAGGCATTCAAAACAGAATGTATGAATACATGGCAACATTCTTGGATCAGTGAATGCATTTTTGCATATCGGACATTCTGTTATTTCTCTAATTTGTTGTTCAGCTCTCTTTGCCGCATCCACCATCTTCAATAATTATCCGCAGAAGGTGTTAAACTAAATCAATGAAATACTGTTCTTGTTAAAATAGGTCAACAAACGACATAGTTAAAATTAATTACCAGAACTTTATTTAATGAAAGGTGATTATATTTATGATTCTCGACAAATTAGTAGTAGGCTAGCGCATCAGACGTTGTATCGAATCATAGCTGGGATGAGTCATCTGAGGCAGAAGTTGATTTCAAATTCGATTAAATGAACGGCCTGTTAGCTTTGCTGAGGTTGGCTCGTCACTTTGAAAGGGATTAATAGCTTAAGACAAGAAATCGCAATCGCCTATAAAATATACTCCAAATTTCTATAGCGCTAGGGCTACTGTAAAGCTAAGCGCATGGAAAGAAAAACATTTAGGGCCTACTTATTGTCTACAGGGCGATTCGTTCAGGCAGAAATGTTGCAACAGCTGCTATGCATTCTGTAACATTTGTTGCGAGTATACGCTTAAGTCTACGCCAAGGACGCAGAACGAATGCACTTATTAGGAAAGTGTAAGCTCTACGTCGGCTGCAAAATTGGTGAGCTCCTCACATTTGCTGTGCAACATACATGTATGTTGTCGATCTGAGAGCCTGTATTAGAAGTAGGCCTACTCGGAAGTCAATATAGTCAGTTACGGTGATATGGCGATAACAGAATGATCACGGGATTGTAACTACTGTCTGACCATTGTCTCTGACTTCTCTGCTAAGAATAAGAAATCTATCCCATAGTACCGGAGTCAGTCTCTAAGAAGTTACCGACTCACTTGATGAATTAGCGACTGACTTAGCGACTCAGTCGACTAAGTCGCATGCTTATTGACTCACTCGGTCGCTTAGACTTATCGACTGACTCAGCGACTTGCTAGCAACTTCTCAGGTAATCAGGTATGTCTAATGGACATACAATGATAACCTAACAATATAATGCATTTCACCGCATACTGTACTGACCGTGCCATCATTTCTGTGTGCATTAGGTGAAACCCATATGGGCTCTACACGGGTTCAATATGGGAATATGGGCTCCGCTCCATTTGGACAGACTGACGGGGACAGACCAATGACTGTGAAAATTGATCTTAATGTGAATTCGTGAAATTGAGCGGTTGGTAAATTGAACGGAGCGAGGAGGATTTATAGCAGTACCGTAACCGATCTTGCGGTTAACCAGTTGGCCGAAACTGCTGATGAGTTGTTCTTTCAGGCAGTAGCAGATAACGAGGTTTGGAGCAAGGCAGCTAACGCTGTCTTACCCTGTGTAGTGTTGTTTACAATTTGTCTTTTAAAATGGCGTCTGTTAAACCGTGAGGTCATTTTATGCAAATGAAAGCGTCACCCAGTTATATACTACTGATTTGGTTTCTATTGTTTTCTATTCTTGTGATGTGATCTGACCATCGACCAAACGCAAACTGATAGGCTTAGATAGAAACCTCTTCAAAAGGTCAAATGGCATCTTTTGTTTAGAATAGACATAATATTAGTGTTATGGGTTTGTAGCGTATGTCCCCTTCCTCACCCAAATACACAGAATATATATATATATATATATATATATATATAAAAGCACTGTGTAACTTGGATACATGGTGTGAATGATTTAATATGGTTATCAGTTGATGCTGATCCTTTAATTAATTTATCAGCACGTAAGACGAGTACGATACGAATAATAAATAATATAAAGTTAGGGGAATAAGTTAGAGTGTTTGAGAGTTGTCAACGACGAGTTGTCCGGTTTTTATTTGCCAATACGAAAATTCCTTGTAAACTCAACGTCGGTCGTCTGCTGGTGACGTGGAGGAGTCGCCAGATCGCTGTTAATGGCGAGGGCTAGTGGTGTTGAATCAATGCCGTTTGATTCGACAGTAAGGGCGAAATATAAAGGAGAAGACGTCGAGTGGACTTGATAGTAGTGTGGAGTTGAATTCGAACATTCAATTCGGCGAACTTTTGATTGAAAACGGTCATTATTCGATTGAGTTATGATCGAACGTTGCGACTGAAGAAGACGTCTTGTGAGCGAATAATACGTATTCGAACTGTGAATCTATTCGCGTATAATTGCGAATTGATATCGCAAACATTCGAAAAATCGAGTTGACGAATGATTTCAAGTTATTGAAATCAACAGTGTTTGGTCGAACATTTGTGTCTTGGAAGTTGCAACCGCCAATTCTACCAAGGAAGGTCAGACAAGTCAAAAACAATATCTAACACAATCTACATCTATACAGAAAAGAATTGGAGAAAACTACTTCAAAATGGTTCGCTAGTTATAAGAGATGTTTTCAGTGAATTCTACATGCTAAAGACATGCCTAGAAAGTCAGCTGATTCATCATCCGTGGGAGTGTAACTTAACACATATAAATATACATAAGATCTAGTAGGTTATAATATAAATAATAGACGTGCTGGTCATAAGTAAGATAAGGTTATACAAATAAATGATAGATTCCTCTATTAGATGAAGTGTTGTACCATTATTAACATTGACTATTTAACTCTTTTAATGTATATTTAACAAACATTCAAACAGGCTTTTGATTGACTTTACAACGAAACAATGTGTGACATGAATCATCTGAAGGGGGCTCAGAGCGACGATAAACTAACAAGTAACGAGGCACAAGATCTGTGTCTGTCCCTAAGAGAGATAACCAAATTAGGGGCCTATTCACTAATAAGGTAATAATCACCTTATTACTAATTATTAGTGGTAGTATACGTTACAGGGTTGTTCATGCTGTCGTAACCAATGACTTCTGAAACTAAATTTCATTTGTTTAATGTTATTGTTTAGTTTAGTGTTCCAGTTGCAGAACTTATATATTGCATTTTCTTCAAAAGATATGCTGACCTGGTGGTATACATAAAATAGAATTTGCGGTACCAGCTGATTACTAAATCGATAAACAATAACTTGAACGCAGATAGTGGATTGTTGTAGTCAACATGAAAGTTATCGAAGTCATTGGGGAACTGGAAATCAAAGATTAGGCTTCTGTCTGTTATCTAAGATAGGAAGGTAGTCAGGGCTGTAGTGGTAAAATTAGAGGTGAGTACACGCTACCGGCTAGTTTTCCGAAACAAATTAGAGGTGAGTATACGCTACAGTATTTTTGGGCGTATACGCTACAGTATTTTAATATAAATAAATATAAATTTTTGTGAGGTGAGTATACGGCCTCTAGAGGTGAGTATACGCTGTATACCAGCGTATACCCTCGACTACAGCCCTGAAGGTAGTACTATTTGCTTTTCGTTGTATCTGTTGCCTGTGTATATAAGCTGTCACCAATGGCAACGACCTGAATTTTCGAATCATCCTTTCCTCTTCATCGTCTTTTTCATCATCATCAACCTCATCATCGTCATCATCTCCGAATCTTGGATAAAGATGGACGGCGACGCTAATCAGCTTTCCTTTAACTTTAAGACAACGTCAGAATATTGACACTATTACTTGGTCAGCATAGTTTTGTCTACACTATAGCAGTTCTCCAGTTTAGCTAATAAATTTATTACAACCACGCATTAGATATTGTTCGTACGCTTTCTTTACAGGCAAGGTGCAAAGTAAAGGACGAAAGAAGTATTTTTCTTCGTGTTTGTAAACATTATTCAAAAATGACCTCGATTAAAATAGCGTCTCACGTGTGTTTATGTCAAACAATGCCTAACCTATTTGTGATCTTTGTCTCCATTTGACTGTCTCGCTATCTGTCAATGACGACTTTAAAACAAAAGCGTCCTTAGCAACGACCTTTGCCCAATAGTCTGACTTTTTGAACTATATTATACATATCTGTCACATGAGCTTGCTGCGCGTTATACCGTCTCCTGCTCTTTGCTCAAGCAGATCATATAAAATGTTATATGAATAGATTATTAACTTGCTGGTCAATGAAAAACAGTAAATAGTAAATATTTTATAGGTGAGGATCTAAGTTGTTATTTAATAAAACGAAGCTCACGAAAGATTTTCTAACGTTTGTGTGCCGTCTTGGAATCGGTTAATAAGACAATAAATCATCAGCTATCAATTGCCTCCATTCACTCTAAGGCAGACGACCCTCGTCTATGACGGCGGATTGATTTTAGTTGGGTTAAGAATATTGCTTAAAGTTTGCGTTATAAAATTGCTATTTTAATTAACTGAAATTGCATCATCGGTTAACTATAAGCCTCATACACAAAGATTGGGAAATCAAGAAGAAGCTAGAAATTTATACACTTCGTAACGGAGGTGATTGACTTTTCTCAGCCTTTTCTCAATAAGAAATTTGGGGCATCCTATGTAGTATAGCCTTTAATATATAAATGCAGAGTTTCTACGCGAGATGGGTCCAAATATTTTGTATATACTTGAGGTTTCACTTAAAGACAGGGGAAAAAATGAGAATATCCAGAAGACACGGAGTAGCCTGTATATCTGACAAGGCGCGTGAGGTCAGACTGAGCTGGTATGGCCATGTGGACTGTGGAGCAAGCGGATGAGGATAGTAACAGCGAGAGAATCGTGAAGGTGGATGTGCATGGACATCGCAGCGGGAACGTCAGAAGAAGAGATGGATGGCTATGGTTCGGCTGGACCTCAGGGTTCTCATCCTGAAAAAGGATAATACTGGATACCGAGCGGATTGGCGACAGAGGACCCGAAAGGCTGACCCCGCCCCGCGAGGGATTAATAATTATTCCAGCCGGAAAAAGGAAGAAGTGCATTAAAGAGGTGAAATATGGCTGAATAAACAACTGCATTATAATGACACTCTGAGTCTCTGACCCATTCAAATAACACAATACGAAAGAGTTGTTTAGAGGAAATTAACAAAGGATCTATTGTTTGCGAATGCCTAACATACGTAGTTCTAACTCACCTGTTTGCGATCTTGGTCTGTCGTTGAAGGTCTAGCTACCTGTGAATGAAAGCCTTAAAACGAAAGAGTTCTTAGCAACGACCTTTGCCCATAGCAACTACTTGACTTATTCAACTTTATACTATCATCTTTATTGCACTTATTATTAAGCATTCAGGTCAAAGTGCAGCCTACGTTACTTACCAGAATAACGTACGCGTACCGTACGTACGTTATCGAGAAGAATGGTACGCGTACGTTAAAAATGATCAGTTTAGCTCTACACTCTACAGTAGGCCTATTAGTCTCCCCGTACGCAGACCTAATTATTTACGAACGGTACCGAAATTTAGTATTACCAATTAAATCACCACTGGCACTGACCATCCTATAAAGTGTGCCGTAAAATCTTAATTATCTTCATATTATAGGCTACATATTAGACAGAATAGGGCCTATTAGAAATTTGAAATGTAAAAGTTTAAAAGTAGAGATCATTGAGCAGCCACAGCTAACTGATGTATTCTTCAAAATTGGTTAAGACCGTCGATCTTTTGTTGTGCATGATGTTATGTATTTTATTTTCGTCATGAAGTGATGTCAGCGTACGCCAACGTGCGGCATAATAACGTACGCGTACGGTGCGTACGTTGTAGAAACAATAACGTAGACCCTATGTTCCGTAAGTATGGTCGCACACTGATTTATGTGCGGGCCGCACAACAACACTTTACCATACACTTAATAACTACTTACTTTCTGCATTAATCAGTCATTGACGTTTATAAAACTTAACCTTTGCTACCGTTAGCCTCTAAAAGAATACTGCTCGTGTAGCCTAACTATAGGTACAGGTGTGATTTATATGCGCTCTGTAAACTGCTTTGTTTTAGTTTTAGCTTAATCTCGTCGTAAGACAAACACTGCTTGCAATGCTACGCGAACATGATGATGCGATTTGATCCACTTCAGATCATTAGTAGCCTATTTAACCCGTTAATGACCGATTTTTATTCAGTGGCCAGATTTTGATGTTCTTTTGCACATTAAGTCCTTGTAATAAAAGTACACTAGGGCCAAAAATTTGAACAAATATTTTTATTGGTTGCAGAGATATTTAGGTGTCCTTTTAAAATGACGCCGAGCACATACGAGTCAAAACGCTACTAGGCCCTAAGAATCAACTGTGTTGTTATAGCAGCGGTTTTCAACATTTTTAGCGCTGCGACCCCTTGATAATGTTTCCAAAGCTGTGGCGACCCCCAACAATAAAATTTATTGGGTTACCCCCTTCACCACATTTTTGCTGCAATTATGATGCATTTCACTTTGCACCATTTGATAATCCATACGCGTCATACATAATAAATCATTAATCAACAGAACAATTTGTAATTTTTGTTGGTAATAGTTTTGAAAATGTTAAAAGTAAAATTTAGTAAATGAAATGTTTACTTGACGTTTAATATTTATTGTGTACTGTGTAGTGTACTATGACTGCACAAATTAAGAGTTAAAAATTTCATTGCCAGGTGTTAAATTTAAAGTTTAAACATTAGGCTACTCGAGATTTAAGAAGAAAACAAAGCTACAGAAGGCCAACAATATTATTTCAATTATAACTAGAATAATGATGGAGTTTTAAAATCCAAATTTCTGAAGGTTCCAGCCGACCCCTGGCAAATCATAAGGCGACCCCCATGGGGGTCGCGACCCACAGGTTGAGAACCGCTGTTATATAGCATAATTATCATAGTAATAGTAACAGCTTTGCAATGTCAAAACAAAAATAATACAGATAGCAGTGTCTTATATTATAATTTATTATTCACCACTTTCAGCAGCAATAGTAGGAAGTGCTAGGTATATGTTGGGATAGAATCTAAAGATCAAACTAATAACAGTAACAACTGTTCTTATTCTAGTAGTGCCAGTACAAAGCATGGATACGGGTGGAGGGAGGGCGACGCTTGCTAGTCATCTTTGTTAGGAAACAGAGTCTTTAAACAACAACTAACCAACCATTGCCAATTCCAATCGCACCTCCTGTTGCAATAAAAATGGAATAAATGATTCTTACGGCAGTCAAAAGGTTTTAAACTGTTGGATCTAATTCAACAGAATACATTGTTATTATATAAGCTAAATGATATTCAGAGAAGACAACTAAATAATCAAAATTTTTATTGAAATATATAAATTGTTTATATTGACTGATAACGTCATGAATATTGAAACGTAGAATAGCAATGTCATGTCATAATTATCCGAAATAAAAAAATAAAAATACATATAAATTCTTGCAAGTAAAATCTTTGGTTTGTGAGAATTGCAACAAAATATTGTTTAATTTGCTTCGAATACTTTAGGCCCGTAATTAACCAACGATAGTTTTAATAAAATGACCCACATATAGCATTCTGGAAACAGATTTAAAGGTATCTGATCGTTAGCAAAAATTTCAAGCGCATTATCCATTCTGTATCACCATATTGTGTCTGTCAGAGGTTCTGAACTGCTCTGCATATTTCACACAATCGCTGAATCACTGAATCAATCACCTTGTCATTCAATCACTTACTCATTCATTCCACGCCACTTCTAGTCCGTGCCAGCAATGTCAGTTAGTGCCAGTCCCAGCCTGGAAAGAGAGGAGGGCGACGTCAACGGCCTTTAATGCCATAAGGGCCTTCTTCTCCGAGCTTACCTCCCTTCTTGAGGTCTTCTCCACATTCAACTCTCAGCTACTTATTACAGGAGACCTCAATATGCATGTCGAGAACGCCTCCTAGCCAGTCATTACTCGTTTCGTGGATCTTCTGTCGCATTTCGGACTTATCCAACATGCAAGTGCACCTACTTGGTGGCTGGCTGGATAGGTCATCACGCGTGACGACTGCGAAATTTACGACCTAACCACTGAACCCCGTCTATCTCCGACCACGGTCTTCTCTTCTTCACAGTGCCACTCCAATGCGCCCAGCCGACCTTCGCCCTCCACCTCTCTCTGTCTCTGTCGCTCTCTGTCACTCTCTCTGTCACTCTCTCTGTCTCTCTCTGTCTCTGTATCTCTGTCTCTCTCTGTCTCCCTCTGTCTTTGTCTCTGTCTCTCTCTCTTTTTCTGTCTGCCTATCGGTTTGTCTCTCTCTCGTGGTTGGAGGAACCTCAACCGGTAGGCTTTCTGTGCTGGCCTCCTCAGCAGCCACCTCTGTTGTGACCTTTCAACTCTGGCAGATCGCTCGACTGAGCAACTCCACGCTCTTTACGACTCAACGCTCATCCATGTCCTTCTCCCGCTGCGTCAACACCGAACCGGGCCAGACCGTTACAGCCATGGCTGACCAACATTGCCGTATGCTACGCCGGAACGTTAGACCCCAGAAAATAGATACCACCGCGCGCTGTCCCGTCTGACCCCCCCCCCCGATTTATTTTGGAACTGCCATAGGGTTAACTACGGGAACGTTGTCATATTGGCTCCTCCTCTACTAATACATCTAAGCTTCAGTCCATATTACTTGCTTCATATTTAACTTTGAGACGGAGACCTGGAAAGAAAGAAAACAATTCAAAACTGATGTCAGTCATTTTGGTCTGCTTTTTGAAAATAATAAAGTTTTTGTTGTCGAAGGGGGAATCTGCGAAACGGATAAGGATGGTAGAGACATAATTATGGAAATGCAAAGACGACGTACGTTATGTCCGTCTTCAAGACATACTCGAGGATAAACCAGTTGAGTGGAAGAATCACGGGAAATTGCCGAAACCATCTTGTGTGCATGCTTGTTCAAAGATGCGATTACAAGTGTAGCAATAATACTGACATTTTTTAAGTCTACGGCTAAACTTTAATAAGTGTGGATTAAAGTTTCTAGCTACAGCTTGTGGTTGCCTTTGACCTTAATCTAATGTTATCGTCGACTTAAGGTAGGAATATTAGGTTAGAATTTTTTGGTCATTTGGCTGTATCACATTATTTTCTTTATCCTTGATCGCTCTTCAAGTCAGCAACATTGTACTTTTCGATTACCGTGAGATAAGAGTTTCGTCTGAAATAAACGCAAACTGTGGAATTGGCATAAATATTAATTTATAACACTTTGACACCAAAGCTGTTTTATAGGTGGCCACTAGGGCCCACTGCCTTAGGTTGCAACTTTTGACACCAAAGCTGTTTTATAGGTGGCCACTGGGGCCCACTGTCTTAGGTTGCAACTTTTCACATGAGTTATATACCGTAGTTGGACAATATAAATTTTTAGGTTTGCTCATTTGCCTGATACTTTGCATAGTATAATGCATTCTATTTTCGGAAAAAAAGGTTTCGGAACGGAACAATAAGTACCGAACCGGAATAATTATGGGCGGGCTAACTTCCCGAGAAAAACGGGATTTTGGGCTGGGAGGGGTCTCAATAAACACTGAAAACAGTTCAAAACACTGAAATTAAATTAAAATAACTAAATTATTGTTTTCATTATTAAAAAAACTAAATTTTTTATTACCTGAAAAAGGATGCCGGAACACCGTTCCGGCGCGTTCCGGCTGAAAAAAGCACTGGTATAATGTGATCATTTATAAAGCGCCGTTAATATAATGCACAGGGCATCAATCGATAGTTGGATCAAGGGATTCATTGTCACAGTCATAATCGATTTGATAATCGGTTGTTTAATAGCTGACCACAACTACCATAGCTTGCACGTTTTCAAATGAGGTATGTATTATAGTCAGTGTTGTACGGCCAATATGTTCCAAATATTGATTAGCTTGTACTGCGAGAGGCGCTTAAGACTATGATATAATTATAGATTTATATGCGTTAAAATTATTCTAAATAATAGTTGTGCACCACGTTTCTCGTCAGTTTATTAATACGAAGCTAATCTATTCATTTAGTGAGGTCAGCTTGTTTATGGTAGACTAGTTAACGCGAGCAAATATTAAGTGTACGATAAAGTGGTATTTGTGCGGCTTGTTTTAAGATTTACTGACCCTGCGCGCTTAATAATCAGCGCAATATACAAGATAATATTATGTAGATCAAGAAGTCAAGCAAAGGCATTATTTATTGCAATTTTGTGACGAGAAATATAATTAATCTATTCATGTGACACTTTGCATTATCAACGTGAACCAAAGAGCAGGTCAGTATAGGGCTCATAGAAGTTAACGTGACAGATAAACATAGTTTTAAATGTCAGACCATTGGGCGAAGGTCATTTCTAAGAACGCTTTCGTGTTAAGGTCTTGATTCACAGATGGCAAGACATTCAAGTAGAGACGAAGATCGCAAACAGGTGAGACGTTGTCTAATGTAATTCTAAAGAGTGTTTTAAAACGAAAGGGAAACAGCTTCCTTTGGCGCTTACTTGGCACGCCACCTGAAAATAAAGTTCACTAACAGGATTTAATGGTCCACTGGTGAACGCATGGTTGAAGTAACTTTAACAAACTGAACCAGAACTCTCCTAGAAATGTAATTATTACAGTAATCAACAGCAGGTAAGTAGTTCTATCTGCATCGTCAGTTACCCTCGAGTTGACAACAGCAGTCCACTCTGAGCGTTCCATTAAACATACGGTATGGCCAAGGAGTGGCAAGCCTTCTACACCTGAGAGTAAACCTGCGTAGAAACAACTGCAAATGAGTAAGTACCGGTAGTTAAGTAGTCCTTTTGACCTTAATATTAATAGTAGCCCCTTTTCACGACTGACTAGCGCATTATTATTGCATGGTCAAGAAGATTCCATGAGTAGTTAAGATAGATAATGACAAACGTAAGTAGACGCAAACTATATCTGAAGAGACAACGGTAGAAAAACTACTATTGGAGGACAATGAATTCTGAATCATATCTAGTTTCTTCAAGTAACTTATCATTAGATTCTCACCATGAGTTCTGTATATGATCAGCTTGAGTAAAGGGGAGAGAGTAAGTATAAGGCTCAACAAGCTCACATGACAGATATCTGTAGTTCAAAAAGGCAAACAATTGGACACAGGTCGTTGCTAAGGTTGACAGATAGTGAGACATTCAAATAGAGACAAAGATCGCAAATAGGTCAGACAGTGAGGAGGTGTTGTTTAATAAATTCTTGAAAAAATGATTACAAAAACGCAGGAGACTGCTTTCTTCCTTGCTTTGCAAGTCGTCTGTAAAGAAAGTGTACGAACAGTTGTTGAATACATTGTTGTATTAAATTTAGTAGCTCAGCTGGAGAGCTAGGCCTACTAGAGACTGTAGACAAAACTGTGCTAACCAGGTAGGTAGTTTTAATCAAATGACGCTGCGTCAAAATAAAGATGATGATCAGTGTCGCCCTTCTTCTTTTTCTAAGATTTGGTGCAGTGATGGGGTCTCGAGACCGCGGTCTTGGTCTCGAGACCGTCTCGAGACCGAAAACATGCGGTCTTGGTCTCGGTCTTGGTCTTGAACGTGCCGGTCTTGGTCTTGGTCTTGGTCTTAAAGGTGCGGTCTCGATCTTGGTCTTGGTCTTGGGCGTCTGGTCTCGGTCATTTGCCTTTGGTCTCGATCTTGCGTGCAGAGGCGGCCTCTGACAGTTTTGTGCTGTAGGCCGCTATAGGCAAGCAGCAAGGACAAAAATGCCGCCCCTTACTAAAAACACATATTTCCATTTAATTTCTTATTAACTTATTATATAAGCTTATTTTTTTTATTTTGCCGGAATTTGCCGCCCCTTTGAGAAATGTCGCTATAGGCAGCCACTATATCGCCTATACTTAATGGTACCACAGCTTGGGTGGGATCGAGAGTGGAGTGTGGAGTATTTGTTAAATGTTATCGATATTTGCCGGTCTTTGCGATCGTTAGTTTTTTATTTGCATCACATTGACATCTGCTCCTGTTGAGAGGGTGTTTAGCTGCAGTGGACTCTTCATGAGACCTCTCAGGGAAGACTTGGAAACAAAACCTTGTGTGATTTAAATTAGTTCTTATAAACATCTGATTTGAATGATGGGATTATGTATCACAAATCGAGAATGGCGTTTACGGTATTGGTTTTGAGGCTTAGATCTTGGTCTTGGACCACAAGGTCTTGGTCTCGGTCTTGGTCTTGGACTATGCGGTCTCGGTCTCGGTCTTGGACCATGCGGTCTTGGTCTCGGTCTTGGTCTTGGACCATGCGGTCTTGGTCTCGGTCTTGGACCCTGCGGTCTTGGTCTCGGTCTTGGTCTTGGACCATGCGGTCTTGGTCTCGGTCTTGGTCTTAGGTTTTTGGTCTTGTGCACAACACTGATTTGGTGATAATGAATATGATGAGATTGAAGATGATAAAGAAGACGATGAAGAGGAATTGATGGCTGTTTATCTACACAGCGAGACCTGAGAATTACATGGCTGTATGTCCATATTTAGTCATTTTGAGTTAAACCGAAAAACAAGTTTGCATGATGTCCCTTGCCAAACAAAATAATTTATTGTTGTGGTAATGAATTCCTTCAATTGAAATAGAAGTCTGGCTTCATTAATTATCTTTATAACGTTGTTGTGTTTATTGAATTTTGAAGAATTCAGCATTTTATAGGATGACCAAGACAATTTTTGGACATACAGCTTTGTCATTCTCAAATTTTATTAATTTATGTAGTAACAATAGAGTCTTCTCATGGTAGAATTGTGAGTATTTATTTTCAATTTGCTCTATTTCTGTATTATAACAGATGTAAATTGATTTCTGAAGTGCATGCATGCTAAAAGTAGGCCCTAAAGAAAAACAATAAAACTGAACAATTTTTGAGGATATTGATAATGTATAAAGTATTAAACCAATACTGTTTAGAAACTAAAAAGAACATAAAAAATATTACTAGCACAGTGTTTGTGACTATATTTAGATATAATTTATTTTGGACTTTTAGAAAAACCCACTAATGCTGATATTACGACTAGTACTATAGCACAGAGTTAGAGCACGCGTTTTCAATGTTGTTTTTCGTACTGTTCTCAATGTACTTAAGTCTGTTACTTTTGTATTTTAGCTCGACGATTTCTAGCAAGTTTGGTATTCTCATTTGCAAGTTCAATAGTCTCTGTTGATGTTTCTCCAACTTCTTGATTTATATGGTCCAAACTTGATTTCTTTGACATGACTTTCGATGCACTTTTTTTACAAAGTAACTCCATGTATGCTTTGTCTTGCGGTGGCATAAATGCCAACATTGATGACAGGTCTTTCATTTTTTCAACACTCAGGTTTTCTACTTTCGCTATAGAACAAGGCACACTAAAGAGATTGTTCTGCTGATCAAGATGGTTCTTCTGTTTATTACGAAGTTTTTCAGTTTTGTTTAGCTTCTGTTGTAAATTCTCTTCTGACCAATCATTAGAACTGAAGCTTGTCTTGTATTTGATGTTCATAGGTTCAAGGGCTGAATACTGTAATGTCTTCACTTTGGTGAATGGAATAACATCAAACTTGAACTTGTCGGCTATTGACTGAAAATCTTTCATGTCTTCTTTTCGTAGCTGTTGTAGTTTCAATGGTTTGTTTCTTGGACACCTTTTTAATATTCGCACCAAACCCAGTGGACTATAAATTTTTCCATTGCCCAATGCCGTCTCAATCTGACTGTGAAGATTGTCCACTTCCTGTACTTCACTGTGTCCTGGTTCGCAAAATTTCTGTGTAATAGTTTTAACTGATGGATGGTCATGCATAAATAACTTTATTGCAGTTGTCATTATTTTGTTACGATTCTGTGGAACACATGAATCACTCCAGAGTATTAAATCTGTGACTGCTGGATGGTCGGCTAGCACTTTTTCAAGAATAACAACCAGACCGCTAGCTATATCGTTGCCTGACCGGCCACTCAAGGTTTCAGGCCACAAAACTCCATAGGCCTGCTTCATGAGAGAGCAATGCCCAGTCAGATGGTAGACATTCAATTTCCTTTTATAGAAGAAATTTGAGACATTGCCCCGTGGTAACGAAAACACATTTTGCATATCAAAGCAAATAACACAGGCGGTCTTGTCAAGTCTGTCTTTGGCCCTTTCTTCTCTGGTCTTGCTTTTACTTGTGAGATGTGCAGCATTCATCAATGCCTCTTCTTCAGAGGGATTCCTGTTCATTTTGAAGATCTCACATGTGTCGCATCTGTCTTTCTTGGGCTGATGGAATTCTATGTTGTATTCGTGGTTAAAAATTGTGCGGTACATGTGTTCTTTAGCCGGTTGTTGGTCACCTTCTAAGCATTTCTTTGTATATTCCTCATATAATATTTGAAGATTCAAATCACCGCTGAAATATTATTTTTTCGTGTCACGTCTACAGTAGTGGCTTTCAACTTTTGGAATTGATTCTATATGCTTTCGTATAAAATCTTTGGCCTTAACAAATTTAGTGTGCTGCTTCTTTCCTCTTCTGTATGGCATAGGAATTCCAGATTCATTTTTTGAGCAATGCGAATTTATAATTCTCTTTTCGTCAATGTCGAGTGTTTTGAGGTAAAATTCTTTGCATATTCTTGTATCAGTGCCATCAATGGTGAAATAATACGAGTAGCTCTGTTTCTTGCGATTAGGATTTTCCGCTCTCCTGGATCGTACTTTATCCTTTCGGGTTGTTGTTGCAATGTAGAAGTGCCTCTTTTCCTGATCACAGAGTGACCAGTGTTGTTGATGAATGCAAGTACGCCGTTCATCGCTAATTTTCTGTGAGCATTTGATTCTACATTTCAAATGATCAACCTTGCACTTTTGTACAGATTTTTCTGGTTGCAGCTCTCCCCTCACAGTTACATATGATTGACCTGATTGTCTGAGCTGCTTCCGTTTCTCCCCTTTCCATTCATTTGGATTACGCTTACGTTTCCGAGTTAATGGTTTTCCAGTTCGTTGGTGGGTCCTTGCACTTGGACGCACATCATTAGTATTATCAGACTCTACTCCATGATCATCATCATCATCTTCTAATGATACTTTAGGCACTCACAATGAACTAACTTGCCACACAACTCACACAATTCATTTGCATTGTTATCATCAAGCGTTCCGGTTGCAACAAGATTCGATTCTTCTTCCTGAACTTCTTCTTCCACTGCTTCTTCAATTCCATTAGAAAACAGTGTTTCCGCTTCCAATATTTCTTCTTCTTGCAGTGTTTCTTCCAGAGTGAAGTCTTCATCACTGCTGTGATCATAACTAAAACAAAAAAATGTGAATCAGTATTAATATGGAGATAATAGAGGGAAGAATGGAAGGGTCAAGGAAAAGAGGAAGACCGAGACAGAAATTAATGGACTGCACTGGATGATGTGGGATGGATCCGGTGCATAAAAGAGGAAGGAACTAACCCGGGCCAAACACACACAACTTACAGCCAAGCGCCAATCGGCAGCCAACAGTAAAATGAAAATCTAAAGCCCTGCTGCGCGGCTCGAACCCAAGAAGTTTTATTGACAATTCAGTTTGCCCAACGCGCTCTCAACTAAGCTACCCGCCCTCCCAAGGCTCCCATAGATCTGATGTCATAATATTTACCAACGTCCATAACTCCTGCTATGCTATGTTATGTTATAACAAGCCTGGTGTAGAGAGGAGATAGTCACTGTGACTCCTGTGTCTTTCTTGGCTAGTCTACGCACGCATGCAGCAACACTACATTGTACAAGATATTAGTCTCAAATACTCATAGAAGAATAATTATAGGTAACGAACCTTTCTTCGCCTTCCAGAAGTAATTTCATTTCCCTTTCACTTAAAATACGCCGACAAGCACGTTTTGGTCGATCCGCCATTGTTAAAACGGTTTTGAGAATTACAAGGCGACAGGAAACACATACAATGAAAAGTAAATACTGCTGTAGCCTTCTTTATCTTAGACAATACAAAGGAGGCTGAGCAATTGATTTCCTGTTCCACAATGACTTCGATAACCTAGGTATTGATTACAGCAATCCGTCATGATCGTTATCAATTACTGTAGCGATTGTTATTTTACGCATACCATAAAGTTAGCATATCTTCGAAGAAAATCGCTATAAAGTGCTGCAAGTGGAATACTGAACAACAACATTTAAACAAATCAAAATCAGTTTTTTTAGTAAATGGTTACGACATTATAAACAGTTCATAACATGTCCAGTCAATACGATATATGCCATTCACCTAAGTATATTCCTTGCATAATTTATCTGGCCTGTGAAGTATACCCCGTGATCGATCGAGTCGAGCTGCTACGATCGACTTGGCTCGGCCAACGATCGACTCGATCCACTTTGTCGACTAGTCGACCTCTCGTCGACTCGATCGACTTGGCAAGTAAACGATCGACTTGGTCGACTTTGTCGACTTGGACTGTATCTCTGGGCCAGGGGCCCGGGAGCCATGGCGCCAAAGGTGCCAATTCTCACACAAGTTTTGGCTCTGTAGCACCGAGGCAGAAGCATGCTCAGTGATTGCTCACACAACTTTTGGCTGGCGCTTTGTATTTGATGCTTGCTAAAGTAACTATTGACTTATTGTGCTATAGACGCGTTTCATTTCATGAATATGTAGGCCTAGTATAATAAACTTTTCCACTGATTGTAAAAAATGACAAAATATTCTTATTGGTTATATCGGATATAATGTATAATTCTATCCATCTGATAGGTCTGTACTTTGCCTGAGGTTAGCTCACGAAACACTTTCCGAGCCACTGCTCTTGGCCAAAGTCGAAGCATTCAGTCCCGTCCTAACATACAGACATTCGAAAGTTTTGAGATCGTCGTTACTCACCACCATGATGTTAAATAACAACTATTTTTTTTACATCATGCTGACTACAAAGCTGAAATTTCCTGAAACTAGCGCATTTTAACGCATTTTAATCTTTCCAATTTCACCGTAAAACTGTGAAAAAACGTATCTGCATCTTCCACCATACGAAATCACCAAGGGGCTCATAGTTTGCACTGAACTTCAAATCAGGTTAATACGGTAGTTGTGCGTTTACAAAGCATTACGTCATCACATCATGTGAGTCATTTTGTGAAGTAGCAGCAAAAATAGTAAGAAAATATTTCATAGTCGAGTCAAGTCGAGGAAACAACGATCGACTCGACTTGTCAAACATATGATCGACTCGACTTGCAAGTCGATCGAGTCGATGATTTTTCGACCGACTCGACTTGGCCGAGTTTCGATCGACTTGATCGACTGACTCGATCGATCACGGGGTATACTGTGAAGAGGTTTCGGCCTAAGCCTATCTGCATTTGGTCGATGGTCAGATGATATCACAAGACTAGGAAAGATTAAAAACTAAATCACTGTAACTGGGTCGCGCTTTCATTTGCATATAATGACCTCACGGTAACCGACGCCATTTTGAATGAGAAACTGTTGAGATCACGACAGAGATTAAGACAGCGTTTAACTTCAGACCTAAATATCGCTTAATCTTTTATACTGACACACTCTACATGCATCGATTTGAAATTTTAATTTTAAGCTATTTTCTTTTCTGAATGTAGACCAGTAGATATATTAGTTGCATTCTAAGCCAAAAATATTTCGACGGAATAAGGTCTAAGGTGGAATCTAACCCACGCGGCATGTAGCGAGATCGTAAAATAGCATGTATGTCATTATGGTTCAGGAACATTTATCATCTAATTAAAAATCAGTTAGGCCTATAGATATAAGGGATAGTTCGTTAACGCGCCTTTGTCATTTTTGTGTGGTTATCGGAGCGAAAGTGCATGCACTGAATGCGTGCGTGTTGTTATCGGGTGAACTACGGTATTACTATCACAATGTCATTAATGTTTTGTTATCGACCCAAGAATTAAATGATTCAGGATAACCGAGCCATTTAACGAGAGATTTCTTTCCTCTTTTTCTAATGATCTTTTCGATTCTATAAATTTCTTGAGTCGTCTTTTGTAATTCTTGCTCGTAAAATGTGCCCTGAATTTCTTCTCCGTTAGAATCCTTTATTTTATAGGTCGGAGGATCGGTGTATTGGACTTGTGATATGCTAAATATTTCTTCTGTCCATCTAGGCGTATAACCCTTTTCAAAGAACGTCTTCTTCTTAGAAATTCTTACTTTATCGCCGACTGAAAATTTAGGTTTATCGGGTGGTTGTGTGTGTACGTCGCCATATAAATTTTTCCATACAATGGTCTCATTTGCTTTCGTGCTTGCTTTTATTGGAGTCATTTTTATGGAATAATGGATTGTATTGTTGTAGCGAGCAACCATATCATCTAAAACATCGATATATTTTCTAGTCGAATTAGCCGTAAAATATTTGAACATCTTCTCTTTCATCGTTCTATTCCATCGTTCAATAACGGATGATTTTTCTTCATTCTCAGTGGAATACAAATCGATTCCTATTGATTTCACGTCTTTATTGTAAAATTCTTTTCCTTTATCGACCCACAGTTTCTCGGGTTTTCGTCCGCTACTGGAAAATATTTTGGTGAAAGCATCGAACACAGATTTTCCTCTCTTATCTATTATCGGAACAAGCCATCCATATTTTGAAAAAATATCGATTACGCCTAATAAATATTTAACGCCATCGTTATATTTCGCGAAAGCCTGCATGTCTATGAGGTCTGCAGCCCAAATCTCGTCAATACCTTTAACGTAAACCTTCCTTTTTGTAAAATGTCGTACTATCGGTTTATGCAATTCTTCAGCGAGTTCGTCCGTCCATTTTGACGGCGATTTTGCACCCGGCTTCGAATCGGAAGAAGCTAGACCTAAACCAAGATTCGCTTTAGCAGACAAAATAGGTTTAACTATGGCTCTTTCGACGCGCTCACGTAATGTAGGATTATTTATATTATTTAATTCATTTACCATTACTCTGTCGGCGGCATTTCTAGCAGCGGTATCCGAATACTGGTCATAAGCTAAATCGTGACGATAAGCTGCTTGGTCGATTCGATCGACTGGCTTACTCCAGTTTTTAGGGGAGCCGTCAGGATTCAATCTTAGATCTAATCTAGTTCCGGGCCCAGTAAACGAATGTCCTGGAAGATGCAATTCTCCAGGGAATCGAGCCCACGGCAATTTTATACTACTAGTAGCTGAATTTAAAGACCCAACTAGATCGCCTCCTTTTTTGGCAGTGGAAACAAATCGAGTTTTAGTGTTTCCGCATTCGAGACATACGGCTCTAAGCATAGGTTTTCCGTTCAAACTGATAACCTCTTGAATATTTCTCGTTTCGGTTTCTCTCTTGCACTTTACGCAATACATCTGTTCCATATACATTTTAATATAAAACTATTTTTATAATTAAAAAAGAAATGGAAGTTAAAGATTTATCCTGGAACGACGAGACATCGAAAAGATTTAATAACCCGTTGTTACCTAGAAGTATAAGAGGTCTGATCGTAGGGAAGTCTGGATGTGGTAAGACTACGCTACTATTAAATTTACTTTTGAACCCAGGATGGTTAGACTACGACAGCCTACAGGTATTTGGAAGATCTCTCTTTCAACCAGAATATAAAATACTGAAAAAAGCATTCGAAGAAAAATTGCCTAAAGAAGCAATCGTCAGGTTGTTTGGTTGTTAAGACGAGATAGCCCGGCTGAATGTATCTCCAATATCAGTCGTTGAAGAATTGGCTAAAAGTATAGTTAAAAAATCTGATATGAACTGTCGATTCTTTGAAACTTCGGAAGAAGTCCCCGATCCGAGAGACTTGAGTGCCAAGCAGAACCTGATGATTTTCGACGACTTACAATTGGAAAAACAAAACAAATGTGAATCTTATTATATCAGAGGGAGACATAGTAATGTTGACTGCTTTTACCTCGCACAAAACTACTTCAAACTGCCTAGACAGACCATCAGAGAGAATGCAAACTATATCTGTTTATTTAGTCAAGATCTTAAAAATATTAATAATATATACAACGATCACGTAGGCGTAGATGATATGCCTAAAGACGAATTTGTAAAACTGTGCAAAACTGCGTGGGAGCGTCCGCACGGATTTGTAGTGATAGATTTAACCAGTAAAAAGAATAACGGCAAATATAGAAGTGGGTTAGATACATTTTATATGCCTTCAGCATAAGCCTTCAGCTTCTTCATAAGTTATATATTATATATATTATATATATAAAATGGAAGCGCGGTTAGAAAAGATAGTTCTGAACACAGAAAAGATCGCTCGTAACACGGAGCCTAAAGAGTCATTTAGCATTTTGGTGAGCGAAAGGAGCACGCAAATTCGAACAAAATTTAATCCTCTGATTCAACTTGACAAAAACAAAAAGTATGAAATGTGTCTTGTTAATCTTGAGACTTATAATTCCTTCCCGAATATCCATTCTTTAAACAACAAGTTTGTGTATTCGCCGGATAATGGTAAAACGTGGTTTACTATAGAAATCCCAGAAGGGAGTTACGAAATCGTAGATATAAACGAACACATTCAGAGAATCATGAAACAATCAGGACATTATGACGAAACGGGAGATGCGTACTGCATAACGTTACAAGCGAACAACAATACTTTGAAGTCGGTGTTAGATATCGGTGCTAACTATCAGGTTAATATGACAATCGAGAACTCGATTAGAACTGTTTTAGGATTTAATAGCCGAGCGTATTCAGAAGGATACAACGAATCGGAGAACATAGTAAATATAATGAACGTAAATAGTTTGAGAGTAACCAGCGACGTAATCGGATCTTCGTACTCTAACGGAACAACGGAAAACATTATATATTCCTTTTTCCCGAATGTAGGCCCCGGATACAAGATCATAGAAGTGCCCGTTAATTTAGTATATCTTCCTATTACGCTATTTACGATTTCAGCTATGGAAACGAAACTTACAGATCAAAATGGAAAACTAATCAACCTGAGAGGAGAGGAGTTGTCGATCAGGTTTAAAATTAGAGAAGTGTGAAAATTAATTATCGTGGTATTAAAGTTTTTAATTTCAATTATATATATAAAATGAGTCGATATACGAATACAAAAGTTAATGTTTCGGATGGACAAAAGGACAAAATTAAACGCGCAGTTGAAGCAGGGACAGGAACGAGTATAAGACTAACTCACGGAGATCTATCCGGGGAACATGTTTTAGCTCTTACACGAGGACAAATTAATAAAATGGCGAAAGCATATCAGAATGGAACGGGTACTATGCTCAAAATGAGTAAAACGCAAATACACCATAATATGAAAGTCGAAGGCGGTTTTCTTCCAGCGTTATTACCACTTCTAGCTACAGCTGGAAAATTCCTTCTTTCTAGCGTTCTGCCAAGTCTTGCAACTGGAGCTTTAAGCGGATTAGCGAGTACAGGAGTAAGTAAGATAATGGGATCGGGTGTTAATGGAAGTGCTTTATACATAAAGAAAGGAGGAAGAAGCTACAAGATGGTTCCTCACGCAGCCGGTCTTTACCTGAAACCATGGTCAGGGTCGGGATTGGACGATGTAGGAGAAGGACTGTACATGCGCAGAGGTTCTGGATTTGTCAATGGTTCAGGATTGATTCTTGGAAACGACAATCCTATTTCAAAAGTACTTTCTAACATCCCAATCCTTGGTCCGATTCTTGGTATGATTTTGTAAAGGTTATAATATATATATACGTATATATATAATGTCGCGATACGGTATGCCAATACACAAGTTTATAACAAAACGCAATTCTCCGAGCAGAGTTAGAACTCGACCAGAATCAGTATTTTGGTTGCCTAAAGAAGTAACGCATCGGGCTATAAGACAACCGGGCTCACAGCGTTGGGAGATTTTCGCACAAGGAGCGATCACAATTCAACCCAGATCGTCGGTCTCGCAAGAGCTAGGATTTGGAGTTCGACTAACTAGGGGAGTCTGTCTAGTGTCGCTTAGACAGGCGCTTAAAGAAAAGAAATGTAGCTTGCAAGACTCAACCATTTGCGAAGATGTAGAAGACATTGTTATTACTATTCAAAACAATTCCGATTCCGTAGTTATCATTAACGAAAAAGATTCGCTATGCTACATTAATTACCACGTTTAAATTTAAAAAATCTTAATAATAATAATAATGGAATATAAACAAATGGAAAATTCAGCGCAATCGTATCGTTTTAAAAAAATTAACGAAATTCAAAAAGAAATCGAACAAGAACGCGATAAAAGGACCGCCTTAAGTACAAAGTATCGTAGGAACATAAGAATGATTA
Organism: Allolobophora icterica; assembly: GCA_963556255.1. Classification (NCBI taxonomy): domain Eukaryota; kingdom Metazoa; phylum Annelida; class Clitellata; order Crassiclitellata; family Lumbricidae; genus Allolobophora; species Allolobophora icterica. The sequence goes on from OY744603.1 coordinate 4,330,943, forward strand.
GCATTATCGACAACGCTCTGATAGTAACTGTGATGGGGCTCAGCAGCTCAGGACTGGCAGCTCTGGCTACTGTAATTGCAACTCCGGCCATAGCGATAGCAACAGGTACGGCAGTAGGTGTAGGATTGTTAATTATTATCGGAGGACAAGTTAGTAAGAAGCTTGCACTGAAATTGACAAAGCACGAAAAGATCAAAACGTTAGCCGAAGCAAAACTAAATACTATCAGTAGCCTCATTTCAAAGGCTCTTGTTGACGACAATATTTCAGACGTTGAATATTCGCTAATTCTAAGCGAGTTTGTGAAATTCAACGATATGAAAGAAAAAATTAAAGATAAAACCAAAGTTAGCACAGAAAAATTAACGTTTAACGAGAACGTTTTAACTGGAACGTAAATTAAACGTGAAAAAATACGTTGGAATTTACGTTCGAATTTACGTTTAAAAAATATAGCTATAAGCTTATATAAATAAAATATAATGTCGTTTCTAAAAATAACCGATCCCGCAAAAAGAGATTTTATCGTTGAGGAGTTTCTGAAATCGAAGAAGAATATTCGACAAAACTTTTTATCCGAGAGATTAGGAGATATAGGACTACAACGAGAATTAACGAGATTGTACAAACCAATAGTCGACTCGCAATCAACAATTTCAAAAGAACAAAAGGCTTTGTTATCTACTATAAAAGAAAACTCGGCAGAGACAGCTAACGCTCTAAAAGCGCTTCCCGCTTCTATTTCGACATCGTTAAAAGCCATTCAGTTTCCTCAATACCCTTCGATAGAGGCTTACGGTGAAGACCCGGTAGGCCTAGAAGATATAAAAACCTTAGAACTAGGAGATATTGCGGTGAAGTACCTGCAACAATACGCGTCCGATAAAAAGATGGTAGACACAACGTTCGGTATAAACTCAAAAGACGGTCAATTTTATATAGGCGACAGCCCTATATCGATCAACGGCAATAACGTGACGGTAGGCGATAGGCCTAAGATATACGAAGGAACTCCAGGACTTTGGGAATTATTAACGATGGCCAAACCGGACGAGTCGATTTTCAATGCAAACGATCGGGAAGAATATGCCGAGATTCAGAATGTAACGAATGCTATGAGGCAGCCGAAAAATCCAAGAAAACCAAAATCCTCTAGGAGCTTAAAATATAAAAATATTATTAAACCGATATGGGACTCGATGATGTCAAAGACGCAAGGTAAAGGAATAGGCCTACCGCGTATCGTTATTCCTCAAGATCCTAATGCATTAGTAGAAATGTTATCTCTGCGAATGGCCAGCTTCGAGGCGGGCAATACTGGTGTGAGAAATGAGATAGTTGGCATATGCGACGAGTTACTAAGACAAGGAGCGATAAATAAAAATGAATATAAAAATATAATGCTATTAATATAAAAAATGTTAGTAGTTACTAAAAGAAGGTATAAGAAACAATATGTTATCGGAGGGGCGGGAATATTCGATGTCGTTGCGGGTTTTTTCAAGAATCTATTTACGTCAAATGCGGCTAAACAAATAGCGTCTACCGCTCTCAGCGTAGGAAAAGATGCGGCTAAAGACATCGGGAAAAAAGCGCTGGATGTTGGTAAAACTGTCGCTGCTGACGCCGGGAAACGGTTAGTCGATAAAGCGATTGCTAAAATTATGAGTTCCAAAAATTTACCTACTACAAGGTCAGCTGCTACGGAACTCGCTTCACATGCGCTTCCAGCGCTTTCAGCGTTCCAACCGCAACCGGTAGAAAGTAAAGACTTTCCAACTCAAGAAAGTAAAGACGTGCTGACTAGACTAATTAACGACGGAGCGCGTTCGAAGAATACAAATATAAATAATTTAATGATAGGGCACGGTTTAACTTCTAATGCAAAGAGCGCTATTAGAATTCAAGTTCTCGTTAGACGCTTAAACGGAGCTGGATTGAAAGTTGCGTAGGTTATTTATATTTAAAAAAAATAAAATCATATATTATTAATAAAAAAAATGCAATCAGATATACTAAGATTCACGGAACAACCTTTGACAGACGAGAGTATCGAACGCTACGAATTTCACGAGTACGAACCTACTGCGAGAACGAATCTAAACACAACGGGCGAGATTCGTATAAACATCGAACTCCAAGACTTGTTCAGCCACCCTTCAGAATCGTATTTGCTATTCGAGGGAAGACTGACTAAAGCGGATAACACCGCATACGTTAATGCCGATGACGTGGTTGTTACAAACAACGGGTTAATGCATCTATTTAGTCAAATATCGTATTCTCTATCGAATCAAGAAATAGAAACTTTATTTCACCCGGGTCAAGCTACCACGATGCTCGGACTGCTTAAATACCCAAACGATTTTCAAGTGGCACAAGGTTTAAATCAGCTGTGGTATAAAGACAATGCCGCAACCGTTAATGCTAATGTAGGGTTTGCGGTCAGACAACAGTATCTTATTCAAAAACCAACTGCTAAGGGAACGTTCAGCTTCATAGTTGCATTAAAGCATATCTTCGGTTTTTGCGATGATTACGACAAGATTGTTTACGGTTTGAAACATACGCTAACGTTAGTGCGTAAAGCCGACGACGATGCTATTTACAGAGGTACCGATGCAGCGGCTGGAAAAGTTGCAATAGAGAAGATATCGTGGTTTATGCCGCACGTTATCCCATCCGATATGGAAAAAATGCAGTTGTATAAAACGATCGAATCGAAAGCATCGTTGGCTGTAGCCTATCGCGCACGTCAATGCGACACCATAACGGTTCCTCAGTCGACTACTTTCAGTTGGAGACTTAGCGTCAAGACATCTCCGGAAAAACCGAGGTATATAATCGTAGGATTTCAGACAAGTCGTGACGGAAATCAAGAAGTTAATCCGTCGGTCTTCGACCATTGCAATCTTAAGAACATGTACGTAATGATGAATCAGGAAAGATACCCTGCTGTAGACTACAACCTATCGTTTCCTAATCAACAAATCTCGAGAGCGTACCGAGCCGCAGCAACGTTTAGCGAAAAATTCTACGGAATGGATCAGTTGATAACGCAGAGTAATATAACACCGAGTGATTACAGAGATCTATATCCGCTAATGGTTTTTGACGTTAGCAAACAATCCGAGCGGTTAAAATCGTCGGTCGTCGATATTCAGATCAAAGCAATATTTAATACGGCAGTGCCGGCCGAAACCGAAGCTTATGCTATCGTAATTTCGGACAAGTTGCTGGAGTTTCAATCGGACGGACAGAAGCTAAACGTCGTCTACGGTAGAAGCTCGTCTTAAATCGCCGCGATTTAAATGCTAAATGCTAAGGGTGAAGGCTATGAATAAAATTTCTTTTTTTCTTAAACATACATAAAGAGATGTTTACTTATATTAGTAATAAGAAGATGAAACTTCCAGAGCTGAGAAGCTTACTGGTCCAGCACAACGTTAAGAGTTGTGCTCATCTCAACAAGCCCGAGCTTATAGCTCTATTGAGCGCAATGGAGATTTGTGTTCAAGATAACTCAGAAAAAGAGAAACTAGAGAAACTAGAGAGACGACAAAGGCAAGAACTGCAGAAAGAGCAGCAGAAAGAATATCGGAAAGCATATCAGATAGAATATCAGAAAGGATACTGGAAAGAATATCGGAAAGAACGAATACTTAAAAGAAACTACCAGGAAGGCGCGTATGATAGAACGAGGTATATCAGAAATCAGCCGAGAAAAGTAGAAATTTTAGACCTAGAAACCGGTGATGTTGTCGTGTATCCGTCGATGTACAAAGCAGCTAAGGCGCACGGGCAAAACGCACCAATAATACAATGGTATAATGGAAAAGTATGGAGAAATAGATACAAAATTAAGGTGTACGATAGCATTAACGACAAAACTATCGATTCCGTTGTGAATGAGCTGTGAGATTTTGGGAAAAAATAAATAAATAAAAAATTAAACATAAATAAATATTTGTGTTTTTCTTAAACAACACTTAAAGAAATGAATATACATATGTATATATAAAGGAATGGACTACAAGTTGAAAACTGTAAAAGAATTGAGAGTCATGGCAAAACGGAGCGGCTTGGTCGGATATTGGAAACTGCGAAAAGCGGATCTGATTGCTGCTATGAGCAACGATTTTAATGGAGGAGGAAACTTGCTCGACTCTCCAGTTCCCAATATTCGAACCCCAATTCTTACTCCGACCAAGTTCGTTTCCAAACCAAATAAAGTTCTCAGTGAGTTGAAAATTAAGGTTAGGTCGAGTATTAATTCTTTTGCGGATTGGTTAGTTAGTTACATACCTCCTAAAGTGAAGAAACCTGTGAACGAAAGATTGGAATCGTTTAAATCGAAAATAAAGAGTCTCTTTGCTAAAATCAATACAAAGAAGTTCGAAATTCGAAAGACTGCATCGGCTATTAAAGGATTCACTAAACAATACACTATCGATGGTTCTTCTGGAATAGATGCCGTGTCTTTTCTTAGCGCCGTTAGACCGCAGGTGGTTAGTATGTTGTCAAGAAATCGTCAGGTTAAGGTTCAACTCGTTCTTACATGTACCATGGAGCGCGTTGATATGAAATCTGGAGAAGAAGAATCCGCGAATGTTCCATTCGTCTCGAAAACTGAAGTTATTTTAGATGCTACCGATATTAACGAAATATACAATAATGCGATAAACAAGATCCCAGAGACTATATCAAGTTTCCAGATGCGGGGAAGTAATTGGAGATTCGTGAATGTTGTAAAGTTAGATGTCAATACTGCTGTTTATAAACCACTGAAAGGCAGTTCTTACATTCCGTTGCCTACAGAACTATCTACCAAAAAGGCTATTATCAATATGAAGAATAATGACGAGCAATGTTTCAAGTGGTGCATTACTAGAGCATTAAATTCAACTGACAATCATCCCGAAAGAATTACGAAAGAATTAATCAAACAATCGAAGCAACTCGATTGGAGCGGTATCGAATTTCCGGTTGCTGCCGATGCTAATATAATAGGCAAGTTTGAAAGAAATAATAATATCAGCGTTGACGTATTCGGTTATGAAAATAAGATAGTATTCCCAATTTATGTGTCGAATCAACGGGACGATAAAGTTTCTATCGTTGAACTATTGCTTATTTCCGACGGAGATAAGAAACATTATTGTTGGATAAAGAATTTCAACAGATTGATGTCATCACGTACAGAGAAGTCAACTATATCAATGCACTATTGTAGAAGATGTTTAAACGGTTATACAAGAATAGAAGCGCTCAATAAACATTCCGAGTACTGTTCGCAAAACGCCGCTCAAAAAATAGAAGTCCCAGAACCGGGAAGTACGATAGGTTTTAAAAATTATAATAGGTCGATGAGAGTTCCCTTTATAGTTTATGCAGATTTCGAATCTTTCATCAAACCTATAGCCACTTGCCAGCCAGATCCTCGCGTGTCTTACACCGATAAATACCAAAAACACACGCCTAGCTCGTTTTGTTATTACGTAAAATGCTTCGATGATATATTATATCAACAAGATCCTGTAACGTACACGGCCGAAAGCGAAGACGACGATATCGGTCAAATATTCGTAGATAGTCTCGAAGAGACTATAAAACGAATATACAATCAGTTTAAATTTCCGAAAAAGATGATATTTACTCCAGATGACCGAAAAATGTTTAAGGAAACTACTTTATGTCATATCTGTGGAGGGGCGTTGGGTACAGATCGGGTTAGAGACCACTGTCATTTGAGCGGTAAATTCAGAGGGGCCGCTCATAATGGTTGTAATCTAGACTATAAAGTTCCGAGGTTCTTTCCAGTAGTATTTCATAATCTGTCCGGATACGATAGCCATCTGTTCGTAAAAAAATTGCGAGGTGATCAGAATGAGAAAATTAAATGCATTCCTAATAACGAAGAGAAGTACATATCGTTTAGCAGAGAAGTGATCGTCGATAAGTTTCTAAACAAAGAAGGGAAAGAAATTAACGTTAAACGTGAATTGCGATTCATCGACAGTTTTAGATTCATGGCCTCGAGTCTTGACGCTTTATCTAAGAATCTGAAGAAAGAACAATGTAAAAATCTTGGTGCATTATATTCTGGGATACAGCTCGATCTTTTACTTAAAAAAGGAATTTACCCGTACGATTACGTTACTTCCGTCGCTATATTTAACGAAACCGAACTACCTCCCAAGTCCGCATTTTATTCGAGGCTGAACGACTCAGATATTAGCGACGAAGATTACGATCACGCCAAAAATGTATGGAATGCATTCGGATGTAAAACGTTTAGAGAATACCACGACCTGTACAATGTTTCGGATGTTCTACTCTTAGCCGATGTTTTCGAAAACTTTAGAGACGTATGCATGAAGAATTATCGTCTAGATCCCGCATGGTATTACACTTCTCCGGGACTGGCCTGGGATGCCGCTTTGAAGTTGACCGGTATAAAGTTGGAGTTGTTGAGCGATTACGATATGATTCTGATGATTAAGCAAGGAATAAGAGGAGGAATCAGCACAATTTCGAATCGTTATGGGAGAGCCAACAATAAGTATATGACGGCGGATAAATTCGATAGCAGCGAGCCTTCGGCATATATAACTTATCTAGACGCTAATAATTTATACGGTTGGGCGATGAGCAAGCCTTTACCGACTCGTGGATTTAAATGGATGAGTGAAGACGAGCTAAATAATTGGAATGTATTGGGATCGTGTATATTGGAAGTCGATTTGGAATATTCTGAAAAATTGCACGATTTACACAACGACTACCCCCTGGCTCCCGAGAGCATCTCGTCGGAATTTACATATAATATACCAAAACTAATTCCAAACTTGAACGATAAAAAGAAGTACGTGGTACATTACGAAAATTTGAAGTTGTACGAAAGTCTCGGGTTGAAAATCGCGAAAATTCACAGAGGGATACTATTCGAAGAAAGCGCTTGGTTGAAGTATTATGTAGATCTAAACACAAACTTGAGAACGAGTGCCACTAATAACTTTGAGAAAGACTTTTTCAAACTGATGAACAATAGCGTCTTTGGAAAAACTCTTGAAAGGATCTAAAATCATGTAGATATAAAATTGGTATGTCACGAGAAGGAAGCTATTAAGCTAGCAGCAAAAACGAATTATGACCGCTTGACGATTTTCGACGAGAATCTAATCGCCGTTCACATGAAAAGGACGAAGTTGTTTTATAATAAACCGTTATACCTAGGCATGTGTATATTAGACTTAAGTAAAACTTTGATGTACGATTTCCATTACAATTTTATACGGCAAAAATACGGCGATAGAGCTAAATTGTTATTCACCGATACAGATTCGTTGGCATATGAAATACAAACAGAAGATTTTTACGAGGATATCGCCGAAGACGTTGCGGTTCGATTCGATACGAGTGATTACCCTGAAGATCACCCATCGGGTTTAAAGACCGGAATGAACACGAAAGTTATCGGTATGTTCAAAGACGAATCTGCAGGTAAACAAATCCAGGAATTTATAGGTTTAAGGGCCAAGTTGTACTCGTATAGAATGGATGGCGAAGATCATAAGAAGTGTAAAGGCATTAAGCAAAATGTCGTGAAGAAAACGATAACTCACAATGATTACAAAAACTGTCTTTTTACCAAGAGAGAACGACTAAGAAAAATGAACGTTTTTAGATCGTATCATCACGATATTTATACCGAGCAGGTAAATAAAGTTGCATTATCCGCGGATGATGACAAACGAGTAATAATGGAAGACGGTATTCACACATTAGCGTACGGCAGTGGTTTTCAACCGGGGTTCCGCGGACCCCAGGGGTTCCGCGGGCGTCGGCCAGGGGTTCCGCGGCAGCAGTCTTAAATTTAAAAACCACCAACTGATTTCACATAAGGATGATCAAATAATAGAATTCTTCACAGCTTTCAGGCGTTCATGCTAGACACAATTATATGTTAACATAATTAATATTATTACGGGAATGTATCATTGCATTTTATATTTGCATTGCATTTTTACGCGGGTAAACGGCGGGGTAGGCTAACTAGGCGCACTGATATAGCCAACCCTCTTGACGTGGAATTGGTTTAATTACATCTGACCTGTTCCCGTTTGGGATAGAGGGAGAATGTTCCAACAATAGCCCTGAATTGCTGAGATGACCTTGGGTCGAGCCGAGTGCCAACCACTTGGTGCAGTTGTCATTGGACCCTGTTAACTGACCGTTGTGTAGCCGGGGCGGAGGACTGGCACATACCATTACAGTTATTGGGACCACGAGAGAGGACCAAGGAGAGAGAGGCACGTACCATAGAGTGGACCGGAAACTGCCATGCGGCCGCCTGCAAGCGTATTGTTGTTGGTCCGTTGTTGCCGTTCACTTGCGTGCAGGACGAAATCTGGAATCCCCGACCCCCTGGGGAGGAAGAAGTGGGCTCACTATGGCCTACCTGGAACTAGCGATGGAAGCTGTATCAAGGCACTCCGTGGACGAGTGTCCCACTACCCATCAGTGCGGGAGGTAGGTCTGGAGTGGGTAGTGATCAGAGACACTTGTCCCCTACCACCACTCACGTAACAGAGGTACCCGGAGTGGCCACCTACGTCGTGCCTTAAATGTCAAAGTGAAGAAGTTAAAAAAAACTCAAGGGTAAAAGCGATAGTGACTAGTAGGCCTATTCTGTTAAGGATAGTTCAAATAAAAAAATTTTGGAAGTTAATTACTTACAGCCCAGCATTTCTATAGCTCTTCTATCCATCTGTCAGAATTAGTTGCCGACAGAATACAGTAAACTACATGTTGTTTACCGATATTGTTTCTGTGCACTACTCTAGAGTGCTAGACTAAAGTATGTATTTATAATAGCCTGCACCAGAGATGCAAAAAACTTATATTAAAAAGTTTAACATTCCACAATTTAAACATTATCCCAACATTACAAGTTACAATTACTTGAAAATCTTTGAAAATGGACGGCTAAAACGCCCCGGGGTTCCGCGAGCATATGAGTGCCTGTGTAGGGTTCCGTCACTACAAAAAGGTTGAAAACCACTGGCGTACGGACATTACTCGTTACGCGGTGCACATAAAGAATCTATTCGTTGATTATAAAATGAGTTTTAGAAGTGTTACAGAAATCGACGTTTGTGGAGTCACGTTACCGAATGTTCCTTTGACGAATATACAACTGCTAGACGCCGCTAAGAAGAAACTAAATATCACAAACTTCAGAGGAGTGTTCCTACGAGACGAGCTGCCCGAGAGACCGAGTAGGCCTACTAACGAAAGCGGCATTCTTAACCTAGATAAATCTAGTGGAAGTGGGACTCATTGGGTGTGTTGGATCAAGAAAAAAGGCGAAATTTCGGCGAAATATTTCGATGGCTATGGTCTCCCTCCACCTACCGAGCTACTGAAATATTTACGTCGTCCGGTTTATTATAACAGCGAACGAATACAGCCCGATAACGAAGTGTTTTGCGGTCATCTGTGCTTGTACGTGTTGAAGATGATGGACGATGGCGCGAATTTTCAAGAAGTTATAAACGGTTTGTTTTAATATATATATAATTATATATATATATTATAAAATGCCTGTGGATAAATTCGGACACACTGATGTTGGATATTCAGAAAGAGTAATTGCCGGAGGAGTTACATTGTCTCAAGCAAATGCTACTTTCCTTCGTATGGATGGAACAAACGCTGCAACTGGAAATATTAATTTAGATTCTCATAAAATTGTCAACGTGTCAGATCCTACTAACCCCCAAGATGGTGCTACCAAATATCACGTAGATAATGCTCATAAGAAATGTTATCTCGGATATATACCTAATTTAGAAACCGACGAGAGTAGTACCGGATTCGTCGCTAGTGCCAGTTCACACATAGACGGATATCGAGCGTACGGAGCGTTCAATAGTCTAAACGCGGATGGTTTGAACGGATCTTGGGTTTCTAATGATTCTTTGAATACCTGGATACAGATAAAATGTCCTGAGCCGGTTAAAATTTGGCGAATCGCGTTGAAAGCCATCGATAATGTACATAGAATACACGGTGTCTTTTGGACCATATCAGGGCGTAACGACGGCGATTCGACATTTACGACGTTATTTACGATGACGACTCCGTTTGGCCTATTGAGAACCGCAACTGCCCCGTCATTTTTCAATATTTCAACGAATACTGCGTATCAGTATTACAGATTTACGAAAACACATATTCCCGGTGGGACTATTTTCGGTCAGATTAACGTAGGACTTCATAGCATACAATTATACATATACGATACTTAAATCGTGGTAGGTTATTCATGAGCTCACCCAACGGTTTGTTCTGATATAAATAAAATATATATACATTGTATATATATTTTGTGTATATATACTAAAAATGCCTGTGGATAAATTCGGACATACTGATGTTGGATACTCGGAAAGAATAATTGCCGGAGGAGTTACATTGTCTCAAGCAAATGCTACTTTCCTTCGTATGGATGGAACAAACGCCGCGACCGAGAATATTAATTTAGATTCTCATAAACTGGTCAACGTGTTAGAACCTACTAATTCCCAAGATGGTGCTACCAAAAATTACGTAGATTTAAACAGCGGTGTAAACAAAGTTTCTAAGACTGGTGACGTTATGACCGGCAATCTATTTTTAAGTGTGGGCTCGGATCGTCAACGTAATATGGGGTGTAAGGATCTACGCGGAAACAAACTGTTTGCTTTGATACTGGGTAATCTGTTAAACAAAATAGAAGGTTATTTAAACCAACCTATAACGTTGCAATCGATCGAAGGTTTCTTGTGCAAAGTGGGAACGGAAAATATAATTCGATTCGGTAAATCGTCCAGCGACCATAAAATCGATGTTTACCAAGATATCGTTATGAGACAAAAATCTATAACCGATTTAAAAGACCCCGTTAACCTTCAAGATGCCTCCACTAAAAATTATGTAGATAACGCGCTTAATAGAGCGGATAATAATGCTCTGAAAAAATGTCATATCGGATACATACCTATTTTGGAGGCTGACGAAAGTGTTACCGGATTTATGGCAAGTGCTAGTTCAACTGTTACTGACAAGTATCAAGCGTATGGAGCTTTCAATAGTCTAAATGCAGATGGTTCAAACGGAACATGGATCGCGGATAGTAGATCAATCCTAAATGTCTGGCTGCAGATAAAATGTCCTGAGCCGGTTAAAATTTGGAGAATTGCGTTGAAAGCGATAAGACACAACAGAGGCACATACCAGATTACAAACTGGATTTTAAACGGAAGTAACGATGGATCAACGTTTACCCAATTACTAAGATCGACGCAGGCATTATTAAACACCGAAGCTGCTCCGTCATTTTTTAATCTTACAACGACTCCGATTGCGTACCAGTATTACAGACTTGCAGTAACAAGCAACCCCAGTCACACTGTGGTAGGAGTAGAAGTCCTACAATTATACGTGTACGACACATAATGAATACATAAGACAAATATACGAGGGGGCTGTCCGGACAATTCCTTCTCCGGGGCTGGTTCTAAAACTGAATCATTGCTGTAACGAACGACCAAAAGCAAGAGCAAAAAAACGGAAAATATATACGGAAACGGATACTAGATTAAATTAGAAGGCTGATATATTAGCTTAAACTTGTGGTCGTTAGATATATACAATTGTCTGAAAAATTTCGATTGGCAAGATCTGTGTGCTAGCACCAGCATATCATTCCATGCTAAGACTTAAATCAAGGCGACAGGCCTGCCATGGAAGGTCTCCTTAAGAGACCGTAGCAGAATCGACGATTTTTATACGACCCCTAAAGAACACACACAAAATGCCATCCATACTAAGACTTAAATCAAGGCGACAGGTCTGCCATCGAAGGTCTCCTTAAAGGAGACCGTAGCAGAATCGATGATTTTTATACGACCCCCTAATGAACTGGTAATATCCGCGCTGTGGTAATGTATTGGAATAATCCTTTCATTTCCAAAAGACAGCGAGAAGCATATATGCTTAATGTATTTGTCTATCATAGTCAAAATTATAATATTTCAGTAATTCAGTCTAATAACAATTATGTCTATCGTAATCGTAATCTTTAAGTTTTCTCATGCGTCCAAAAGCGAAGTTATGGAAACCATCTTATTTTTTACAGAATCATTCTACTGGTACCGGCGATGGGTGAACTCAGTTCCAGGTTAATATCCATATCAAGCAGGTCGTCAGACAGATTTGTTCTTCCTTCTTCCGCTTCAGCACAATGTTTATAGAACTCTGTAATAGCTTTATCGTCAAGGATAGGTCTCTCTGGGTTGACGTCTGTATCATCTTCGAAAACATGATCTGGATTTACAGCAAACGGCAATTTGGTTGCTGGAAAGGTGGGCACGTTCACCGGCGTAATGTCAAGACATTTGTTATGTACAGACATATTGAATTCCAATTTCAGCCTATTAGCAAGTTCATTGTCTGTGATGAGATGCTCCTTAATACGGTTATGATGACTTGAGAACTGGGAAAACGTCAAACCACAAAATAGAAGGCGCGGATAGGTTTTGATAATAGTTGTGAATGCAATATATCGTTGAATGGTCGCATAGGCCACGTTGAATTCCTGAGGGAACCATTGTTTAACAATTGCATCTGTAGGCGAAAATTTACGTGCGGTCAAATAAATCAATCCACGGTGATAAGCCATTACAAGATGCAGATTTGTTGTCATTCTTTCTTGTTCAGTGACCACCAAGTGTGTCTTTTTAATGGAATCCAAATCCAATAATTCAAACTTATTGATAAAATCAAGATTCAGAATCCATTCAGATTCATCAGCACTATTTTCCATCTGTTCATATTTTTCAATACGTTCTCGTATTTGTGGGAGAATTTTGGATTTGAAATTCTCTGTGTCAGATGGACCCGACGCTTTTGAAGAAATGAGACCACCAGTGGCGGAGCAGGGTTTTTGGGACCCCTTCAGCCCTCTTCGATCTGAAACAAAAAAAACGCTATTCCAAAACACTTGGCGATTTTGCGATATTTGCATCAATCGATCAATTTAAATAAATTTAGTTTATTCTTGAAAGCATCGAAGGTCTCGTTAAAAAGAGACCTTAGCAGAATCGACGATTTCTATACGGTCCCTAATGAACACAAAGTGCCATCCATGCTATGACTTAAATCAAGGCGACAGGCCTGCCATCGAACCTCTGCAGAATCGTTAATATTCAGACTACCCCTGGCGAACAACACTGAAGATACAGCGGTCTCGTTTTGCGAGACCTCTGCAGAATCGTTAATATTCAGACTACCCCTGGCGAACAACACTGAAGATACAGCGGTCTCGTTTTGCGAGACCTCTGCAGAATCGTTAACATTCAGACTACCCCTGGCGAACAACACTAAAGATACAGCGGTCTCGTTTTGCGAGACCTCTGCAGAATGGTATTATATTCAGACGAACTTGGGAAATGGGGTTTTTCCTGGACACTTGGGTTTTTTGCTTGGGTTTTTCTTATTTTACCATCATCATCATCATCAAAGTCTGCAGAAAACCTACCTTGGGTTTTCTTGGGTTTTTTAGTGTCCCAACTTGGGTTTTTTCATTTTTCTACAGTGGTAACACTGCAACGCAATATGATTACAAGTCATAGTATGAACGGAGGTTCATAAGTTATTACAGGAGTCGAATTTAACTGTAGGCAGCCACTAAGTGCGCCCATCACGTCCTACTAAGCAATTGAGAGTGAAAGACTTGCTCAGTAAAAAGGAATTCGATACAACGATTCAGAAGCACTTACCTTTAGACCTAACAATCTTCCCTTTCGCTGATTTACGCAACAAATCGCGAATCGTCTGTAACTTCTTCTCAAAGCTGACTCTATCATTGCGGATTTTAAAAACGGTGTTAATAACTGAACGTATATCATCCTTTGATGATTTAGCGATATCCAATATGAAATCTGCACCGTCAGACATTTTGAAAAACAATGATGCAACCTGACCTGAATAAGCGCGCAGAATTTTGAACTGTGAACTGTAATTGGCCAGCGCCGTCGACTTGTAAGCATGACTGTGAACCCCGCGTTTATTTGCGAGTTGGTACCAATGCGCCATCCAGCAGCCACTCATCGATCCACCCCTATCATAAGTCCTGTTACTCATCTCTGCCTGCTTAAAAGAAATAAATCTAAATTACACAGCTCGAGGGTAGAATCGAACTCACGACCCTTCGCTTGCCCGGCGGAAAGCTTAACGCTGCACCACCGATGCTCAGTTAAGCGAGGAAGGAAAGAAAGGTATTTGTACGCATTCACCTTCCGACACCTAGCGAGTATAACTTTCGCTCCGATAACCACACGAAATAACACAGGCGCGTTAACAAATAATTATATCTACTAATAAAATATATCTTTTGGCTTAGAATGCAACTAATATATCTACTTAGACCTAGTGCTAATATCATTATTTCTGAGGAACAAATTTAGTACAAGATGTCTATGACGTTAGTGAAAAGTGAATGATTATTTTTTGGCGAAAACAACACTTGCAATCAAAAGCAACATTGAAATTGAAGCCGGCCGAGGAATAAATTATCGTATGCTATTGAGTTCCAATGACGCAGAATTATGAATAAGCGATGAACAACAACTCATATCTACAATACTGTCGTAGCAATGCTGCTACAATCAAGAGACCAGACAAATGCAGTGCATATTTTAAGGAATTTTGACTACTGGGACAAAATCAGCCATGGGTCTAGTTCATGATCTTTCTTATTTGGAACTCGTCTCAGAGAGGTGGGTGGGAAAAAGTCGGCCATGATCTGGTCGAAGAACTTTTTAAGGAATTAATCTCCAACTTTCAGATTTTTTCCTACAAATTCATCTCCCAAAAAAGTTGATGACCTTTTTTTTAGTCATCACCTTCTTTTACATTCAAGAGTGATGTCATACCTTTCTCATTTTACTACTGGGACAAATATTAAAATTCTTCCAACATTTGTCCCACCAGTTGTACTTTATATATACATTGCCTGGGACAAATCAGTTTCACTACTGGGACAAATCCTAAGACTACTGCGACATTTGTCCCACTAGTTATACAGTTAAAATATGCCCTGGACAAATGTCACATTTCCAGGAAGCCGGATGCTTTTTTGGCTGAAATCTTGATGAAATCAGCAATTTGACGATTGTCATGAAACTGGCGTTATAGACAAATCGATGCAACCAAGAAAACTATAATGCATGGCGTTGTAGCTTTTTGGCAATATCCATGATCAAGAGCAAGCAAAACTTAAACGGCGATGATAGTTACCTCTATAGCGCCGTTTGTGATGATAAACAAGGTATCGATCGAAGGCGACTTTATAGGAACTCGCAGTTAAAAATTATAATCCGTTGGAAAGTTCAACGAAATCCAATATCGCCCAAGAAAAAAAGTCATGCAATTCAACCCATAATATTGTTCGAGAGCAATAAAAACTGCTCGTTCTGAAACAACTAAGACTGAAAAAATGCACATCCATCAATCGGTACATTATAAAAGAATTGTCATAGTATTCTCCGTTGAAAATCATTGTCAGCAATTATTATGATGCAATTTAATAGAAACTCACATTCACAAAGTGTGACTTTAAACAAACTCATAAACAGCGTTCCTGACTAAACGACATCAATCGGCCTCCAGATACGATGGTCTTCATTGAATATGGAATTACACCAAACCTGTAGTCTTGACGGGCAAATATCAGCAAAGATTTCATGCTCTTACATTTCTTGAATTCTATTTCTAAAGTCTGCCTAAGTTGACTCTACTACGCTTTGATTTCATCCAATATCAAATCGTTTATAGCTATTTCACTTTGTTGACGATAGTAAGAATAACATGGGTTATTTAAATCACATTCTATGGTCAGCGCAGTATTTGTAGATCAGTTGCTGACCTTGTTTAATAGGTTTCCCGATTAAGTGAAGATGGCGGATTCTGGACAGAAAGCTGAAAAGCAACTTAGAAAAATAACGGAATGTCCTATCTGCATGAGTGAATTCACTGATCCAAGAATGTTGCCATGCATTCACACATTTTGCATTGAATGCCTCCAACGCAACGCAGATGCGGCCCAGAAGAAACCAGGAGACAAGATGCCTTGTCCTTTGTGTCGGAAAGATTTCATCATTCCAGAAGATGGAGTGAATGGTGTACAGAAGAATTTCTTCATGCAAGATCTTCTGGACGTGACAACTACGTTAAAACAAATCACAGTATGTGCGAAATGCGATATCTGCAAAGATCTTAATTGCGATTCTGAAAATGTTCCCGAAGCCACTATGAGATGCTTGGAATGTCGGGATAACTTCTGTGATCGATGTTCAAAAGGACATCAAGTTCAGAAACTGAGTAGATGTCATAAAGTAGTTGAAATTGGAAGAGAAACAGTGGAAGAAATAAAACGAATTACTACTGTGAAGTACTGCACCAAACACCTTCATAAACCATTAGACTACTATTGCGTCGGCTGCAAACAAATCGTCTGCGTCTCTTGTTTTGTTGAAAGTCACAAATTGCACGATTGCAAAGATGTCACTACAGTCAATGAAGAATTTCGCCAAACGATTGAAAAGAAAGCAAGGAAGATATCGGCCTACATGAACGAAATGCTCTTAATGAGGAGTAATAATGAGAAGAAAAAGGCAGAATTCTTGAAAGAAATAGTCGAGAAAGAGAAAAAAATTCATAAAAGAAATCAGTATCTGAAAGACATGATAGATCTACATACAAAATCGCTCTTGGATGAGTTATCTGTGATAAAATCAAATCATCTAAAGGAAATGGAAAATCAAATGGAGGATATTGAGATATGTTGCACAATATTGAGCAGTTTTGAAGCCTACTGCACTGAACTAAGATTGAACGGATCGGCTAGCGACATCTGCAGTTCGGTTCATCAATTAATTGTTAGAGCAGACGAGTTGCAAAAAGACCACAAGGCATTCATTTGTCGTCCACGTAAATCAGTCAAAGTTTCTTTCGAAGCAACAGACTTAAGAGACGTTTTACAGAATATCAACAGCAATTTTGTGGGAAACGTCAAAGGTAGGCCTAAAATGTCTATTTTCCGCACAGTTTTTGTAATGTTATTGGGTTGATTACGTTACGCTGACATTAAAGCTCTGTCGTCACGCTAATATTGCTGAGGTCTGGGCTGAAATCCGGTCCAGTAGACCTATCTCAGAAATTTCTACTGGTAGGCCTACTGCCGAATTGATTTTTGTTTTCCTTAGAAACGTCCATCGAGTAATACGTCAGGCATCAAGACTACGGCGTTATAGACATTTTCAAATCAGTATATGTAAGAAACTTTCAGTTGTTATACAAGTGGATGTTTCTTCTGTCAAAAATTACTTTGACATAAAATCGGGTTGTTGATAATGCAATGGCGAATAATTTATGATATAATTCACGTTACTAGGAACATTAAGAATTTTTAGGATAGATAAGATTAGAAAAGATTGCAAAGAACTGCATTACATAAGATCAGATGAGATATGTTCAGATTAGATTCTAATTATGTCAGTTTCATTACATGTGTGATTTTGTGTATACTTGGATGTGATTATGCCTACGCATCTATGTGCGTATTTCTCAATTACTCTCCTTCGGCATACATGTATATGAGAGAGCTAGATTGCTGCTATATAAGTAATGCTAACTAGCAGTGATATTTCAGTTTTGAAAATAATTACAGTTTCAGTTTTTATTCAGTTTTGGGTTCGTAATTTCTATTTCAGTTCAAGTTTCAGTTTTGAAATAATTTCAGTTTCTATTACAGTTTCAGTTTTAAAATAATTTCCGTTTTCGTTTCAGTTTCTGGAAAATTTCATTTCAGTTTCTACATAGATATATTTGTGTTGACAGACAACAGCGGTTCTCAAACTGTATTTTTATTGTACCACCAGGTAAAAAATTCGAATATTGGCATACCACCAGCAAAGGTCAGATCAAAAAGAACAGACGAGCGCGAAGTCCCTTTGCAATTAGCGTAGAGAAGTTTAAACTTTTAAGAAGAAGGGCATGGTAGACGCAGAAAGAAGATGGGCAAAACTCATAGAAAATTTAAAGAAAAAGAAGCGTATGGTGGACGTGAATAGCGCTTATAATAGGTTGGTGCCCTGCGCTTGACCTTCAAGTGGCACTTTAGAAGTTTGGAGATTACAATTACGGTTACGTAGAATAGTGGCTTCAGTAGTTAATTGTTAATCAAAGAAAGATGGGAAAATTTATAAGGATGGGCATAAACTCATAGAAAATTTATTTTCTTTATTTGTTCACGTACCACTTAGCGAACTGGTGGTACACTAGTGGTACGCGTACCACTGTTTGAGAACCTCTGACCTAGAGAACGCTTGGAAGACGGACGATTGGATGAATTAGGGAATGTGAAGAGGTGTCTGTCTGGCTGTGCGTCTGTACGTCTATTGTTTGTGGGCCTGTCTAATTTGCGGCCCAGGCCCAGTAACACTCCCGCCTAAGGCGTGACACAAGCAAGTTTCGAACTATTATGACAGATATTTTACCTTCAGATTAGTCGAATTCTTGCCGACAAGCTGCAGTCCACATGGTTTATTGTTAACGTCTGATCCAACTTTCACTAAACACGAACTCTTTTTCGTTTTCTCATCATAAACAAAATACTGCCAAACCGCTTTCGCGCTTGCGTCCAGCTAGGCCTAATAGTCTGTCGCAATCGAAGGTCGCCTGTCGTGTGTTTGCCGTGTGTTGATGTCGACCCTCGACTGCTTGTTCTTTTACTTGCACTTTGTTTTAACGTGCCTAACTTTTCTATAGAAGATTCACGACGAACTTTGTTTAATTAATAAAGGAATTTAATTAAAGAAACAAATATATACAATAACTCTACGGGAGCTTCCACGTAGTATTAAAGCGTTTAGATATTAAATCGGACTATCTCAATGTTGCTTCGTACAGCCTAACTACAGATCGTTCTTCGCGTCAGTTTCTGAATCTGACGGACTATACTCTGCCGCCGCCGCTGGTCGTTCCTCTCGATGTTGATCGCTTGACCGATGTTCACACGTCGCCCTCGTCAGTAGTACAAGTCCCGTATTCTCCTTTTCCCTCTGTTAAGTAGGAACTTCAGCGTGCATCGGTCAGCCCCCTCCCCACGTCATGCTATCGTCAATTAGTGTCAGATTGCTCCTCGAGACGCGGGTCGTCGCTCGCCTGCAGCGCGGGCGGTGTCTGGTTTCACCTTAGCCGCGAGGTGTCCTATTACACCTTGGCTGTGTGGTGTCCGATTACACCTCGGCCTCGCTGCCTTCATTGTTGACCAAGTGGGGACTGGCTTTCGTCCGTCATCATTCCATCTCGACCGCCAACGACGACTCCATCGTGATGATGATGACATCTCGTCGTTGTCGTCGATCTCCTCACGCGACACCTCCCTTCCCGGGGGAGGACAAAGCCAGTCATTGGTTCGCCTCCCGGCTGAGAATGATGTCGTTCCCTCCATCGATTTCCTCCAGACCATGTCCTCGTCGTTCCCATAAAATACAAAATATCAGCACAGTTAGAAATTATATTTACAGTTGTCGCGGTGCCTTACATGGTAGTCCGCCTTCTCCTCAATCATAGTCTGGACAAAAGATCAGCGGGAATATTCAGCGCCCCAGGTCGATATTTAAAAGCGATATCAAAGTCCTGGAGTTCCAGAGCCCATCTCGCAAGTTTAGCACTTGTGGGCGTAGAAGCAGTTAGGAAAGTCAAGGGGTTGTGATCAGAATAGAGGGTGGTCCTTGACATAAAAATCCAATTCCTAAACTTCTTCAACGCAAAGATTACAGCATACGCTTCGCGTTCCACAGTGGACCAACGCGCTTGCGTAGCATCTAATTTAGAACTGGCGAAACATATTGGCCGTTCTGTTCCATCGTCTTGGATTTGGAATAAGCAGCAACCGACTGCTTTGTCTGAAGCGTCAGTCGATAGACCAAACTCTCTGCCGTAGTCAATTGTCTGCAAACATACAGCGTTATTCAAATCGTGCGTAAGTTTATCTAGCGCATTTTGATGTTCAACTCGCCAGGGTATCTTAGCAGGCACCGATTTCTGGGTCAAGTCAGTGAGAATTCTGGCTGTTTCAGCCAGGTTAGGGATGAAGTTCCTAAAATAACTGAAGAAGCCAATTAATCTCCGTATGTCCTTTTTGGACTCGGGTTGAGGGATTTTCCCTAGCCCTGCGATTTTCATAGGATCCGGTTCAATGCTCCCTGATCCGATCAGGTGACCTACAAACGTTGTTTGTCGCCTAGCAAACGAACTCTTCTTAATGTTAAGGGTCAGACCCGACTGTTGAATAGTCATTAAGTATTTCTCTAGGTGTTTCATGTGATCCGGCCACGTCATCGAGTGTACTGCCATGTCATCCACAAACGTCTCAGTGAAGTCGCGAATGGGATGAAGGACCTTTGACATGCATCGGATAAAAGAATTTGAGGCTGATTTTAAACCAAAGGGTAGTCGCACAAACTCAAATAGGCCAGCGTCGCATACGAAGGCTGATAACCAACGAGAGTCCTTGTGGAGTCCAATCTGGAAGTATCCTTGACGTGCGTCAAAGCAGGATATGAAGTTTGCACTTCCTACCTTCTGTAACACTTCCTGGATGTCGGGGGTGGGGTATGCGTCACCCGCCGAGAACTTGTTTACGTACCGGTAGTCAATGGCCAGTCTTAAACCGCCTTGACCTCCCTTTTTCACAACGCACACAACGGGACTAGCCATTTCACTATGTGAGGGAGTGATGATACCTAGGGCCAAAAGTTCGCGGATCTGCTTCTCCATCTCCGGTTTGAGCAGTTCCGGCACCTTATAGGCTCGCAAACTCTTCGGCCTGAACTCCGCGCTAACAGTGATTGTGTGTTCTAGGACGGGACAGAAACCTGGTTTGTCCGAGAACACAACTGGAAACCTGTCTAACAGATTAAACAGCTGTTTCCGCTCGGGTACCGTTAAGTGTGCAACGGCTGAAGGGTCTACTTGTTCACTGGGCCGTGTCTGACTCGTGACGAAGCTACCCACCGCTTCCACGTGACCGAAGTCTTCGTCCTTCTCGAACAGAATGGAGCAATTGTTAATCAATGCTTGCTGTATTCTTTCGTTATATTTGCGAATACGATTTGCATGTAATAAGCGGCTTTTGCCCCCTATTTCCACGATGTATGTGTAGGGCGATTTCACCTGAGCGATGATGGCCGGGCCTTGCCATTGGCCCTCCTTCTTTGCTCCCCGCGCTTCCGGTGATTGGATGATGACTTTATCCCCTACTTCATAACGCCTGTCCATGCTTCTTAAATTGTAATGAGTAGCATAGCGCTGCTGTTCAATGTCTGAATAATATTCGGCATATAATTTAGACATTTCAAGGTTATCCCTTAATTGGTCCAAGTAAGCTGCGGCGCCTGCGCCCAGACTTAATGGAGAATCCCGCTCTCCCGCCCATTCCTCAGAAAGGACAGATAGAGGTCCTTTAGGCAGGGTACCATACACCAGGGTGTGGGGACTCACGTGGGTGGTTGCCGAGGGGCGTTCCCTTAGACTCCAAAGCACGTAAGGTAACAGTCTGTGCCATCCCCTCGGGTTTTCTTCTGCCAATTTATGAATCATGGTCTTCAGTGTGGCATTGCAGCGCTCCACTAGACCTTGTGACTCAGGATGTGCGACTGGCCCAAAGCGTGGTGAGCACCCCATACGATGCAGAAACTCTTGGGTTAATTTGCTGTTGAAATTCGACCCGTTATCGGACCGAATCGTTTTTGGAAAACCGAAGGTCGTGAAGATTTGCATGTATGCATCACATGTCGCTTTTGCCGTTAATGATTTCAGAGGATAGGCCATCGGCCATCTTGAAAATTGGTCAACTACCACTAAGGCGTAGTTATACTCGGGTTTTGGGCTTGTGGGGTCTACGTTGGTAACTATAGGCCCTATACAATCTGCCACTAGACAACCGAATCTGGTCTCGTCGTTGCGAGGATAGGAGTTATGGGGGCACGCTGCGCCACTCGCAGCGGCGCATGCCTTTGGCAAATGTCGCAAGATGCACAATATTCCTTCACTATATCCTCCATGTTGGGAAACCAGAAATTTAGCTTAATTCGGTCCTTAGTCGTTTTCAACGCCATATGACCTGCGAACGCAGCGTCATGTGCTAAGTTTAAGACCTTGTCTATTCTTTCTTTAGGTAAACACAGTTGTTTTACAGAATGCCCAGCTATTTTGTCTTTATGAAAGAGCAAATTGTCTTCAATGAAGAAGTTCTTCGCCCCAATTTTCCCGTGGGCCAAGAATGGTGCTAGTGTCGAACATTGTGCTTGTTCGGCCGCCATCTTGTTTCTGCCTACTATTGTGTCTTCCTTGGGTGGGGGTGGTATCTCAGGATTGAAGAATAGCTCTTCATTATCCGTTTCTTCGGGACTGATTTCTCCTACACTCCCACTGTCTGCTTGAGCGACCGTGAAGTAATCCTCGCCTATCAGCGTCCTAAGTCCCTCTACCTCCTCCCCTCTCTCCTCTTCCTCACTCGTCTCAATCCTTGCGACCGCCTGCGCTTCTGAAATTTGGTCTATTTCAGGAGCGCTGGCCGCGTGACTCGAGTACAACGCTGTCTGGCGCAGCAAGTCGGCTGTAGTGGGCGTGATAATTAACGGTTCATTAAGGTCTTTAATGAGTGCCGCCCATATCCGAACACCAGGGGCGTAATTTACCTCCCCCTCCCTGTCCTCGCCGGCCTGAGACCCCTTTAGTCTCAGCCGCACCACGTCCACAATCATTGATTGACCGTTCAGCCCCTTCACCTCTATCTGCTTGACCACAGGTAGGTTGAGCGGCCTGATTAGTTCTGCTCGCGCACAATTGTATTCGGCCCCGCTATCTATTAGAGACGATGTCACAGGGAGCCCTGTAATATACACTTTCATGTACTCTCTTACATAAGTCTCCTCCACGTCAATGCAATCCGGGTTTGTCGGCAATGCATGCTGGTCTATCTCTTGTATCAATGGCGGTCCGTCTTGTCGCGTCTCGCTTTGTCTGTCTGCCTGTCTGTCTTGAGCTCTGGTCACGGTTGGCTGGACCGCATACGCGCTCACCTGCTTGCTTTTAGCTTGTTTGTTCTTCGAGCACCGATTAGCTCTGTGGTCTGGAGAAAAGCATAGGAAACAAAGGCCACGCTTTCTAATCTCGTCGGGGGTTGGACGTCCGTCTGTCCTGTTATTTGTCCGTGTCCCTCCCGGTCGGTCAGTCCACGTGTCCGTCTGTTTAGCTGTCGTCTGAGAAGGTGCTGGCGCTTTCGCGTAGCGTGCCTCCGTCTTACCTGTGCCTAGACTATGCTTCGTATAGTCATTTTCCCAAGGGTGTGTGGCAGCGTAAGTGTCAGCCGCTTCGGCTAACTCTTTGTGCCCTAACCACTTCTGCTGCTCTTGACTGAGGATGAAATTCAAACATCCTCTGGGCAACATTTCTTTCATCTTATCTGCAATCAAGAGACTCGTAACCTCATCAAACGTCATTGCCTTGCGATCTTGCAGATAGTAAGAAAGTAAATTATGCAATCTCGAAGCTAATGTTGTGTATGATTCATCTACCGCCTTTTTTGCGTTCATGAATCGTTCTCGTAAAGAGACTGCGCTCACTTTGAACTCTTTCAACAAGAAGGTTTTTAGCTTCCCGTAGTTATCAAGCTCCTCTTGTGTGAGTCTGGCCGTCAATGCTCTGGCCTGATTATCTAGACAGGTCAAGAGTAATCTGCTTCGAAGGTCGTCCGGGACAGCGCAAGAGTCGAATAACCTTTCACAATGCACAAAGAAACCAGGGATTTGCGCATGGTCGCTTGGGAATCTAGGTAATAGTCCTCGCAAGCTTTCACTATACGTTTTCATTCGTCCTACGACCGAATGCCTTAAGTTATAGTCCCTTTCGTCTCTGAGTCTCCTCTCTGCGTCCCTTTCTTCTCGGACTTCCTTCTCTCTCTTCTCTGCCTCCTCCTTTTCTTCTCTCCTCCGCTTCTCCCCCTGAAGCCTTAATTTCTCCGCTTCCTCTTTCTCTTCTCTCCTCCGTTTCTCCACTTCCTCTTTCTCTTCTCTCCTCTGCTTCTCCGCTTCCTCTTTCTCTTCTCTTCGCTGCTTCTCCTCCCGAAGCCTTAATTTCTCCGCTTCCTCTTTCTCTTCTCTCCTCTGTTTCTCCGCTTCCTCTTTCTCTTCTCTTCGCTGTTTCTCCGCTTCCTCTTTCTCTTCTTTCCTCACTCTTTCTTTTCTCTCCGCTTCCTCTCTCGCTTCTCTTCTCAGTTTCTCCGCTTCCTCTTTCTCTTCTTTCCTCACTCTTTCTTTTCTCTCCGCTTCCTCTCTCGCTTCTCTTCTCAGCCTCGCGGCTTCCTCTCTCTCGTATTTTAAGCGTTTTAATTCGAATAACTGCGTTTGCGCTGCCGAATCGATACTACTTCCTATGCTACCCGTGCTTACTTCCTCACTTACTTCTGGCGGAGTCTCCCGTCCAGAAACAATTATTTCAGCACTAGCCTCTTGGTGCTGGTCCATACTCATGGAACCCAATTCCTCCTCTCCTAGTCCCATCTTTATCAGATATGCGACTAGTCTGTGATGGGGCATGTTCTGCACCCTCACTCTTTTCCCTACCGACAACTTATCCATCTTCCAACAGTCCGCTCACTAATAGAAAAAGATTAGTAAGTTAGAGGAGAGTCACCGCTGGTCAGAAATCAAAGAAAACAACGTCCTAAACTTCTACCAAAATACAACAAGAACAGAACTGAGCAAAAAGGAGCTACGTAAAAGCCTCGGCTATTCGCACACCAATCCTCATCCAGACCTCAACCGCAACCTCACAGATTACCACGACTACCAGTAAGGACTTACCCTCTGAATACGTCGAGCGTGTTCCGTCTTTTGGTATCTTGGCTGATCCGCTGTCCTCCGTTGCCACTCCCGTCCGTCGTTGCTAGCGATGGTCGGTCGTCCGTTGGCGCTCTTGTTCCTCGTCCTTGCCTGTTGCTGTCGGTTGCTTCGAGTCCTTCGTCTTCGGAGTCCGGCACTCGATTTCTCCAGTTGCGAAGGGTTGTATTCGCCGCTGGTCCCGATCTGTTGAGATTCCTCGTTTCCGTTTCCGGTTCCGCTCTTCGTCGTGACGTCTTCAGTTGAAAATCCTGTCGACTGCGCCAATGTCGCGATCGAAGGTCGCCTGTCGTGTGTTTGCCGTGTGTTGATGTCGACCCTCGACTGCTTGTTCTTTTACTTGCACTTTGTTTTAACGTGCCTAACTTTTCTATAGAAGATTCACGACGAACTTTGTTTAATTAATAAAGGAATTTAATTAAAGAAACAAATATATACAATAACTCTACGGGAGCTTCCACGTAGTATTAAAGCGTTTAGATATTAAATCGGACTATCTCAATGTTGCTTCGTACAGCCTAACTACAGATCGTTCTTCGCGTCAGTTTCTGAATCTGACGGACTATACTCTGCCGCCGCCGCTGGTCGTTCCTCTCGATGTTGATCGCTCGACCGATGTTCACACGTCGCCCTCGTCAGTAGTACAAGTCCCGTATTCTCCTTTTCCCTCTGTTAAGTAGGAACTTCAGCGTGCATCGGTCAGCCCCCTCCCCACGTCATGCTATCGTCAATTAGTGTCAGATTGCTCCTCGAGACGCGGGTCGTCGCTCGCCTGCAGCGCGGGCGGTGTCTGGTTTCACCTTAGCCGCGAGGTGTCCTATTACACCTTGGCTGTGTGGTGTCCGATTACACCTCGGCCTCGCTGCCTTCATTGTTGACCAAGTGGGGACTGGCTTTCGTCCGTCATCATTCCATCTCGACCGCCAACGACGACTCCATCGTGATGATGATGACATCTCGTCGTTGTCGTCGATCTCCTCACGCGACATAGTCGCGATAAAGTCATTCTCAATGGAAAACTTAGCAACCTAACTCTGACAGAAAACATAGATTTCGATGTATGGATATCGAATAATGACCAGAATAAATGGTCCGCCCAAACCCCTAGAGTTACGTAGTCAGCGATTTAGCCCAACTAAAACCCAATACAAACGCAGAAAATTTTTACTTATTTTCAACAATTTCCGTTCGGAATTAATTATCGTTTCTATTTCTATTTCGTTTTGACATTTTAATTTCCGTTTCTATTCAGTTTCCGTTTTGCAAATAATTTCCGTTTCAGTTTCAGTTTTCGTTAAACGGAAATTCATAATTTTCGTTTCAGTTTCTATTTCAGTTAACTGAAATAACACTGCTAACTAGTTAGACATATTGGGCTTAATGCGGACCAATGCATTGCAGAAAGTATATCAGCCAAGTGACCGATTGAGCCACAGTCTGAAAGTAGTCTTCAGAACTAGCAAACAGGGATAAAGGCAGGCAAGGAAGTGTATAGACATACTGACAGAGCACAGCAGGAACACACAGACAGACACATTCACTTAGACAGATACGGAGACGTATGGAGACACATGGAAGAGGGTAGCCATGTAGCCAAGACGGACATGTTCTAAGTTTAGTCAGCAGCTAGAGGCTGAATGTATACGCTGCTTGCTAGATGCAGATGTGCAGATGGGAAGCCAGTAGCGACCAATGGCACAGCACAGGTAGGCTAATCCTAGCCGCAGGTGATCGCCAGATATAACTTTTAAGGAGATGAAAGTCTATACCAGCGCTTGGGATAGATTGCCTAGTAGTTGGAGCTAGCACTGCTAGCTAGCCTAGAGAGAGGAGCTTGCGAGGGAAGCTGGTAAGTTTGGTTCTGGGAGTTGTCGAGGTAAGACGCTCGCAAACAGTACAACATGTTGGGTGAAAATGGACACCGACAGACATTGAAGAAACATGTCTATACCTAGTAGACACTAGTCATTTTCTTAAGAAGTTATAATCGAAGTTCTTGTAGTCGTCGCTACAGTATATCGTAGCTCTCTCATCATGGTCGTGCAACTGAACAATCGTCTACTATAATTCATGAAGAAACATTTGTAATGATGACAATAAAGAAACTATACAGACAGAACCAAAGTCTGATAGATATAGACAGCAACCAAAGGCTGTTATAGAGAAGAGTTATAGCTTCTGGAGAACCACGATCCAGAACGGTTATACATGTATAATTTGTATATATGTACCAAGAAGCCTAATACAAGCATTAATGTACTTCAAAACACGCTGAAATTGGAATCGGATTTCATTGAATTTAATTAGAATAAAGAATGGATGTTTTCATTAATAATAAAATGTCCAATAGAAATAGGCAATTTATTATATATTCTGTTCAATTTTCCATTGTGAATATAACAGAAACCAAAAGAAAAGAAACCGCTGCACAGTTCTCAAACTATGCAGTTGTCGTTGGATTAGGTAATGGTCCGACTATAACAAAGGACGTCATCAAAATAAATCTACATCAGTCAAACGAAATCTCAACACAAGAACAAATACCGACTGATATGAGGATCGCAGCAGTCGCCGCTGTTTACTGTAACACGATTTACGTTACAGGAAAAGGAACCCAATTTGATGAAATCTGGAAATACAAAGAGGTTTCTGGTTGGATGAAATGCGCGTCTTTAGTTCAAGGTCGACGTATACACAGCGCAGCGTTTATCGATGAAATATTGTATATCTTCGGAGGATTTCTTTTTTCCGATAAAAGTGTCCTAGACAGCGTCGAAGCTTTTAAAACAGTCACCGATAAATGCACCGCAGTCGGAAAGTTGGTTCATGGCGTCAGGAGCACCGGTAATTGTGTCCCATACAAGAGTTCACTCTATATCTTCGGTGGATTAGACAAAGACGGTAACAGAGTTAGTCACGTTCAACTGTACAACACAAAAGAAAACACATGCACTCTTATTTCAAAACCTATGCCACGCCCTTATAGCTTGATGAGAGCTGTACTTTGGGGGACATCTGCCATTTTACTTGGATACTATACTTGTTTTATATATAATCTTGAAGCGGAGACCTGGCAAGAAAGAAAGCAATTCAAAACTGGTGTGTATCACTTTGGTATGGTGCTTGAGAAGGAAAAAATCTTTGTCATCGGAGGAGGAGACAGCGAAACAGATCAGGATGGTGAAGAAATATGGAAATGCAGAGACGACGTACGTTATGTCCCTCTTCAGAACGTCCTTGATGAGAAACCGGTTGAGTGGAAGATTCATGCAACATTGCCTCAACCAGCCTTGATACACGCCTACGAAAAATTGACTCTTTTTGTTTCGTAATCCAAACAGTGCTTCTTGTACAATAATTATTGTGCGATTGCAAAAGCGCTCTCTTTAGCCTATAATTATACCTCCTCTCATTTTATTTCTCGCGGCTTAATTTGAAAAAACCGTCCACGTGGGATTTCTTCACTCGAACATGTTGTTAATTTAACCACAAACTTTACCAATGGAAACATTGGTAAAGTTTGTGGTTAAATTAAAGCAAATGGTCGTTTACGTTACAGCCGGTGAATAAATACAGGAATTGATTGACCAATGGCGTATACATGCATAAAAAAATATATATGCATATATGCATAGATACATATGTGTACATATAGGACCTACTGTGACATACTCTCCCTCTTGTCTCATAGAACTTTACTCTCTTGTTTCTTGGTTATGCTTGACCAGTTTTTTTGTGTTAGCTCGCTTACTATATAAGCAGATTTTGAGATGGATTGTTGCCAAAAGATGTTGTTAAACTCTGGATCCTCCTCCTCGCAGGTATAGCTGCCATCAATATGTCATTTAACAATGGAAGTATTGATTTAAAATGAATTTGAAAAGCTAATAAGAATCATTTCGGAATCGAATTGCAGACTCTCAGTCAAACGGAGAAGAAATTTAAAACTAATTAACCCATTTATTTGTTTATTTATAATAAATACGGAATAATTAGCAACGAACATAAAGTCCTGTAAAATTTTAGACAAGCCCCGCGTTTCTTAAGCGCCTTTCGGAATCGAAACCAGGGACTCTGGTTGTGTAGACAGAGTCACGGAGCCTGATACACACACACACACACACACACACACACACACACACACACACACACACACACACACACACACACACACACACACACACACACACACACACACTCACACACACTCACACACACTCACACTCACACACATCTATACATATAGTTTCCTTACGTGTGTCCGTAGTAGGACGCTACGTCACAAACGGTCTCTGTTCTATTGTGAAACCGTTTGTGACGTCAGTATTGCCGTCTTGACGACTGAGGTCTTGACGACGGCGTTCAGAGCATTTTAACCAACGATATACACCGCCGTCATAATTCTGACGGGCAAATACACTAGTATATATATATATATATATATATATATATATATATATATATATATATATATATATATATATATATATATATTGTTGGGAGTTGGCCTTCAGCCATTCCGCCATTATCATCCTCACCTGCACTTACTAACCTTAGTTAAGACGCACCTCGTTTGAAGCTAAATGTAGGATGGTCTCGTTGACTATATATAGCAGTGTTCTTGTGTCTACAGGGAGACCGGTTTTAGTTAAGTAAGGCGTAAGACGTGCACTGGTTGTGTCACGCATTGTAAGTACCCTTTTGTGGTCGTTTTCCGAGAGTGTACCCTACGTGGTCGCTACTCATGTTTAATTGCCGGTTCTCGAGTTGTATCTTCCTTTGTGGAGTTTGTGCAGGCGTCTTCTGGGAGAGTCTGTCTTTTGACGTTTCGTTTGTCTTGTATGTGTGAGTATCGTTTCAATTATGTACATAGTGTAAATATACGTTTTATCAATATTGCGAAAGTCTTCGTTTTCCTTGTCATTTCTCATATCATTCTAACTCACATTTCACCTCTAGACTAACAAGCTAACAATATATATATATATATATATATATATATATATATATATATATATATATATATACATATATATACAGGGTGGGCCAGTAGGAATGCACCAACTTTGACGCCTTATAACTTGAATAATTTTTATCTGAGCGTCTTGTCCAATATATCAGATTGAAGATAATTACCCATTTTTTGATTCTGCAAAATATCTACCAGATACTCTTACGACTTTTTGAGATAATGCTATTAATATTCGATGTGCCATTTTCTGGCCATAAAACTGCAAGAAAAAACAAGCAGTTCTAAACAGTCACTTAGAACTAACAATTAATATCTTGAGTGAATTTACCATCAGTCAAACAAATACTCAATAATGTCCACTACGTGCTCGGACTCTTACTCGTCCCTGGATTGTTGTCTTGGCTGGAAATTAACTCTTGGACTTGTGCAATGTTCGCTGCTGTGCATGCGCGCAGAACGTTTGCGACCACAGTTGCGGCTGTTAGACGTTCCCGTAGCATCAATTTGTTTAATCAATCGATCTAGAGCATATTTTATTCCATTTTCTAAAAGGGAATTCTATCATCATCTGATTTGCATTGTATCCTTTTCTGCTCTTAAAATTCGGATAAAAATTCTATCCTCTTCCGCGAGCGGCGTCATGATGTTCAATATTTACATTCAAAATTGAGAGGTGTGCGCCGCACCGAAATTTTATAACAGTGGTGCCGTATATCAGTGCAAGATTTGACACAGTAGTAGAGTGGTTGATTACTTTCAATTTAGTATATTGGGCACGATGTTCGGGTAATAATTGTTCAAGTTATATCCATTCAAAGTTGGTGCATTCCTACTGGCCCACCCTGTATATTATCAATTAATTGCATTGATTGTTTAGCGGTATCTTACTGAAAATCTAATAAACGAATATTGATTGATTGATTGATTGATTGATTGAACATTGCCTAAGCCAGATCTTATGAATGCCTATGAAAAATTAACTGTCATTGACCTGTAGTGCAAAAACATTGAGTGTTTATTACATCTTATTATATGACTGCTATAGTGCTATGCACTCTCATCCTGATTTCTTCTCTTCTACTTACCTTTCTCACGTTTTCAATATCAAACACCATCCACCCCATTCGTACACTCGTCTACTTGAATAACCATTGTATTAATATATGACAGTTATTCATACGAGAGTTATCCATTTTCAACTATTGTGATTCATTAAGACAATGGTGTTCAACACTGCACTCTGTAAATAAAAGCAACGGTTTTTAAACTCTGTTGGGGACGGTATCCACTAGACTCACTACGGACTGCTTTACTGTGACGTCATAATAGAGCCCATGGCAACGGGCTCATTAATAGATCTCTAATTACATGTGCAGTCAGGGAGGCTGTAAGTAGCCTACATGTAATACAGTGGGTGCGGTTCGTAACGACGTCATGACTGCACTCGCAAGCGAATGGCAGAAAGTTTTATAAAAGATAGGAGCATACAAGGACACGAGCGGTGGTATCTCTGACCTGCGTCATCTGTTGGAGAAGCTACCATGAGAGATAGAGATGGTTGGAAACGGGTTTTCTGATTTATTACTACTATAAATATGGTTAGAAATAAGTGCTATTCACTTTACATGTGACAAGTTTTAAACGTCAGTTATGAAGGGTCAGTACTTTCACATCTTATTGTTGGTCATTTGACTATATCACGTGCTTCGATCATAAATTATGTATAAATTGTATAATAATAATAATAATAATAATAATAATAATAATAATAATAATAATAATAATAATAATAATATGTATTCTTTAATTAAGCGCCTGCAAACGCACTGCGCTGTACATGTACATGTTATGCGATAAACCTTAACTACTAACAGAACAGACAGCCTGCAATACATGGCGCAAATGCAGCCTGCAAAGCATGTCCGCCTATGGGACTCGATCTCTGTATCTCTCGCACTCTACGCCAGATGTTATCCAATGTTTTGTAAGGCTTACTCATTTATTGCATCTCAAAAGTTTACCAATCATTAGACGTCATTAATTAATGTAATTAAGGTAGTTAATTTGAGCTGGTACCGTGCGCTGAGGAGTTCTAAAGTGCCATATCTCATCCTGAATACTTCTCTTCCGCTTATCCTTTCTCACTACTCCAATATCAAAACACCATCCATCGGCAAGCGGACTCGAATCTCCGCTGAACGCATCTGGACAACCCACTTGACAAGACAGAGCGCTCGTGAATGCTGTTGCCGTGCGCTTAACTTTGAGTAGCGTCTTAGATATTTTGAATTTACAATTACGATTACCGGAGTCGTTAACTCATCAACTTGCATGACCATTATGTTAATGTAGGGCATTTAGACCTATTCAGTATTCATGCGAGCGTTTCAATTCACAAAGTTTCTGGTTAATTAAAACACTGGTCTTCAGCGCTACACTTTATCTAACCTTTCGGATGATGACCTTATGTGGCTTGTTTTTGATTTGCCATATATAGGTTGCTGCGATATAAGTGCCAAATACTTGCTCTTAATAAACGTAGAAATTTGTTGACTTCGCTGGCGATGGTATCCACTAAACATCTGTGACGTCATAACAATGGCACAAATGGCAACGGGTCCATTAACAGAACTCTGTGTAGTTTGGTAGATTCAGGCTGTTGTAGTTAGTCTACATGTAATGTAATAGGTTGTAATAGGTGTGGTTTAATTGTTAAATGTGGGATAATTAGTTGGGAAAGACCAGATGGACAAGAGCGGTGGAGTAGGAATGGAGTCTGTCTTTCGGAATACGCACGGATTGAAGACAAGTCCATGAGAGATAAAGACGGCTATTCCTGTTTCCTTTTTGCACATTCATATTATTTCCAAAAAATATTAGTTTGAAATGAGTGCTAATCATTTTACAATACATGTGACGTGTTTAGACGTCAATTATAAAGTGTCAATAGGCCTACTTTCACATCTCATTGTTGGTCATGACATTGTTATACCATAAATATACATAAAAGTCTGATAGTGTTGTATATATTTATTGTATCTTCTCAGCTTTTAACACGTTTATAATCCCTGCAATGTTTCTCGTGCTAGACTGCTTTATGGGCTTCAGCTTCATTTGCGACAACTTTAAATGCAAGAACTTATCTGTAATTATATGTGCTTTGCATCATGTCGCTTAGTAAACGAGGGAATGAACAAATGACGACTGAAACTAGAGGAAACTCTAGAAAAGTTCTTTACCATATCAAAAATAAAGTCAACTACTTGTTAATGTCAGGAATATTTTGCAAGTAATTTTAAATAGTTTCTGCGGTTAAGCTGTCGACATCTGTTGACCTTTAAGAAAAATGAGATTTTGTTCTGAAGTTAACACAGCCTTTTGATTGCATGTCTTCTTTGTAAAGTCAGATAAGTTAAGATTATCCGGGTCAGTCAACCAGTCAGTCAGTCAGTCAGTCAGTCAGTCAGTCAGTCAGTCAGTCAGTCAGTCAGTCAGTCAGTCAGTCAGTCAGTCAGTCAGTCAGTCAGTCAGTCAGTCAGTCAGTAAGTCAGTCAGTCAGTCAGTCAGTCAGTCAGTCAGTCAGTCAGTCAGTCAGTCAGTCAGTCAGTCAGTCAGTTACTCGACAGCAGTTTGTCATAGACGATCGTATTTGGAAATGTATCATTTAGAAACAGTTTATACAGCGCCATGCTATAATATATATATATATATGTATATATATATATATATATCGTCTGTTTAGAGTGCAAAGGTGCTATCTCCATTTTGGTCATTTTTCAGGAGAGCAAATCTAAACTTTTGATAGTTGCTACAAATCCAATAGTTTTTATGTGATTGTGATTTATAGTCATTTGGATAATAAATTATTTCCCTAGTTGGAATGTTGTAATTATTTTAAATTTTGTGACGCCTCGCCTTAAAAAATGCAAAATAACAGCAAGTGACCAACGACCTCTCATGCTTGTGACAGACGATAGCACCTTTGCACATTTCAAAATATTTTCTTATCTGGAGATAGCTATGATTTTACAACAACTTAAATTTGCGATTAAAAGTTACTTTTTACAGAAAAAAATATTATAAAATAATAAATAATGATTTGTGTAAATTGCGTTGATTCATTTGAACAATTTAATAGAAAATTTAGAACCTGAAAAATTTATTATTGGTAAACACTCGAAGTTCGAAACTAACGGTTAAAAATGATGTTGGCCCTTCATAATATTTTCAGCTGCATACAATTATAGGGTTAAGGAATCAATATTTGCAAAATCTTAATTTGTGTATTCTGTGACCATAATTGATTCACTGATATCAGTTTCATGAAATTTGGATTTTACTTCAATATTTTCTCTTGACTCATGAGATTCACCGACATCAAAGTTTACATCGGATTTCTATCGACACGCGAGATTCGTCGACATCAAGTTAGGCCTACCATGATTAAATGCAATAATATTTTCAGAATAATAAGTGTAACTAATGCAAAATGTTACGAACATGATTGTTAGAAACTTGCAATTTTCATTTAAAATACTTTTGGATTAGTCTTCAGCACGACGCCGTATGTAGGCCTATACTAAATTAAACCATGGAACCTATTTTTTGGTAAACACATAGTGCAGTAGGCCCTAGCTCTATTGGAGATAGAACCTTTGCACATTTCAAAACTAGGTTGTTGGAGATAGCCCCAATATTAAAATAGTTGCTGCGTTTTTATTTACACTGTGAACGATACCATATTTTCACAGTTCAAACACTACATTGGTAGCAATAGAATAAAACAATAAAAAATTTTTTGAAAATTTGGAGATAGCACCTTTGCACTCTAAGCAGACGATATATATATATATATATATATATATATATATATATATATATATATATATATATATATATATCAGCCCAAGATCGACCCTGCACCGATATATCACAGAGGGTTCCAAGGATTGCTTAGTTTTAAGGCGTTTTGTTTATTATGGAGGATCTTCTTTAGGGATACCAAAGAAATGTTAGAGGCATTCCACAGCATAGGCCTATTATTAGATGGTATATTGATTTCTATAGCGCTGTTACAATGATGAACAAGGCATCAACCGATGGTCGCTTCAAACAAAAAGCAGTAAAAGGTTTGTGGGTTATTGCACTAAACGAAGGTCGAAAGGATCTAGATTTCGATCGACGAATTAATTGTTAGAGCAGATGAGTTAGACAGACAACACTAGACATTGCCGACTCAGGAGCTTAAGTAAACGAACGAAGTGCCTCATTTAAGTCATAGTATTGGACGCGGAACCTTTACTCATCGCGACTGCCATTAACTGCCATCCTCAACCTTGCAAAATGCGCGCATATCCAGCAAGACATGTGATTTTGTGTTTGCATTAGCATCAGTAGGCTAATTGCAACGGTCCAGACTGGAACCATATAAGGGTCTAATCGACATATAGACTGTCTATCATATAGGGGGCCTAAGTCTGTGGTCTTACAGACCGAAAAGCTCCATCCAACTGTATTATCTGGTTAAATGCAACTCTGCTCCTATTCTTATTCGTCTTCATAAAAAGGTCAGTTAAAAACACGCAGATAAAGCCGAGACTTCTCTGCAGGGCTGACCACAGAAATTCCGGGTCCTAGGCAGAGCAGCCATGCATGGGCCCTTCAACCATCTTTATGCTTCATGAGAAAATAAAAAAAAACACAAATTGAAATAAAAAAGTGTGGGTAGGACCGTGCGATATTATATATATATATATATATATATATATATATATATATATATATATATATATATATATATATATATATATATATATATATATATACAACTATGATTTTATTCAGTAATATTACATTTAAACAGGCATAAATCATAAACTTTGTATTATAACTGACTGCTTAACTGATTTTTCGTAAGTTGATAGCCCCCTTCCCCCTCTCGGAGACCCCGCTTCTCTGCTCTGCGTTGTTTGAAGATCTAGCAGCAGACTGTTTCTATTTAGTACCCAGACGTGCATTCAATACTACAGCTGAGCCAATTTTATTGCGGCTTTTTTCAATGCCTGCAGCGTAAATGCAAGGCCGAAGGAAAGCTATAAACCGATAAGAAAACGGCAACAGACTAGATTGCGCCTGAAAATTCCAGAGCAGTACGCTTTCGATGGCTTGCAGCTGGAGCAGTTAGGCTTCACAGACGTCTGAGCCTGTGTTGCACAGCGGCGAGTAAGCCTTAGAGTCAGACTGGCTTTTGCCGCTGAGTAGCGAATGCCACAGCCTTGTATGAAGGACTAGTGCACACTATGCCTGTACAATGGCGATAATCCACTTTGCAACCAGACGTATGTTGAATTTTTCGATGTCAGCGAGTGTTTATTAATGTGAGTAAAGGTATGTGTGTTTGAAACGGCGTTCTCATAGACATCTTGACGTTATTTAATAATGTTAATATCGAAAACTAAATACAATATATATGTTTATTGAAACACACCGTACGCGCTAGCACGATCAATAAAACCACGTTAAGGTCCTAGTCTGGATGCTAGGGAAACCAGAGAGAGGCAGTAGCTGTTGTGGCGGGTTTCGTTTAGGACGAGAAAGCTTGGAAGGCAGAGGATCGGATGGATTAGGGTAGGAATTCTTGAAGAGTTGAGACTTCAGTACGGAGTGAAAAGACTGAAAAGTGATGGACAGAGGAACCTGAAGCAGATGACGGTGAGTAATTAGTGATTTTGGTCGAGGAACTGAGAAAATATGCGGAATTCGGATGGAAGTTCGGTCCAGAGTTGAGGTGCAGTGTGGATAGATTGGAGAACTTGACGCGAGTAGTCACTGGAGGACGGGAGAGAGAGATATGAGGATGAACGGGCTGGATGGTGAAGAGTTCGCTATTTTGGCTGGGAGTTTTATAGTGAGCTATAGGTTAGTGATATGACTTTGAAGTAGATGTGGTCAGAAGTTTTCAACCATTGGAGTGATTTAAAAACGGGAGTGACAAAGGCGATTGGGTGAAGATTTTACTTCTGATTGAAACAAAAATAAATCCGGAATAATTGGCGTTGTGCATTTATAGTCACTCACGCCTAATTGCCCGAAAAACAAGAACGTCCGAAATTTTAAGGAGTTCCTCCCTGACCCATGCCTCCGATGCCTATGGGGAGGGAGATGGTGCTACTAGGGTGTCTTGGTGACAGCTCGGACGAGAGAATTTTGGATGACTTGCAGATGCTTAATTTTGTTGGTTTCGAGGTTGAAGAAAAGGGAATTACAGTAATCAAGCTTGATGTGGACAATGCAGGTAGCGATGTGGATGCAGTGTTAAAATGAAGCATGAGGCGAACGCGGGGAAGGTTACGACTATGCATGAAGCAGGTGTGCGAGAGGTTGGAGATGTGATTAGAGAAGTATAGATGTGGATCAAAGGTAACGTCAATATTGCGCACAGATGAGTCGGGGGTGAAAGTGAGTGAAGACCTGGTGGGTAGGTGTATGGAAGGATCGGAATTTTTTTTATCTGATCTGGGAGGCTAAGAATAAAAATTGATTTTTGTCATGATTGCGGACATAGTTTAAAGATTAGGCCAAACACATCGAGTATTTGAGCAATGGAGGAGCAGAAAGAACTGGGAAAGGGAGAAGAATATGAAGAGTTGGGTGTTGTCTGCATACATATGGTGTTCGACAGAATAGGATTTTTGCGAGATGGCTAGGGTGTAGTGTAACGAATGAAGAGATGTGGCCCTAGAACGAAGCATTGAAGAACACCACAGGATTATGGGAGTGGTTGCGATCAGTGGCTAGAGGCTTTCGCATAGGAGTAGCGGGAAAATAAGTAAGACTGGAACCAGAGTAGAGCAGTGCCAGAAGCGCCAAACCAAGAGGACAGCCAAAGGAGAACTAGGTCGTGATCGATGGTGTCAAAAGCGGCAGAGATGTCGAGGAGGCCGAGGCATGAGTCTTGTTGGTGACATACAGCAAGGACAAGTTTATTATACATAGAGAAAAGTAGAGTTCCCTTGGTGTTTGGCAAGACCAGACTGTTGGGGATCAGAAGTGAGTTACAAGAAAGGTAGTCATTCAGTTGAGCAAGGACAGTGCGTTCGGTTAGTTTATATAAATGGGAAGATTGGAGATGGAATGATATGTTTGATAATTTGAGAGGTTTCATTGTCGAGATTAAAGGCGGTGGGGAAGAGACCAGTAGTGTGGATGGAGGGTTACGATGGAGAAGTGAGTTAACGGCTTTCCAGAGGTGTCTTGGATTAGAAGAGCTGAGGTGGATAAGTGATGAGTAATTTTTTTCTTACTAGCAGCGATATGTTGGTGGTATTTCGTCGCCTGAGAATTATCTTCGCATATCTCCATTTTCCAAAATTCCGAGATAAACGAGGTAGAAGTTTGGGCCGCATTTTGCGGAAAAATGAGAAATTCAATGCAATAAGTAGGGTAGGGTGGTCCTTAGTTGCATGTAAAAAACATTTTGGTCGAATTTTAAACGAGGAACCCTCCTAACTTATAGTTTTAGGTACAGAAATAATAATACTGAAAAGTTTGTGGAGGTTTTGTGAGTTTTAGAGGTTGCTACCGGACATAACATGTATCAAGTATATATATACTGTAGAAAGGCAGACAAACAATGGGATAATGTATACTATTCTTATGCACAAATTCAAAACAAATTCTGGTGGGCAGTGGTGGACAGTGTTATTTAATATTTGGGTTAAAACACACAAGTGAACATGAAAATGTTTAGTTCCAGTTAATACTTAATGTATTAATGCATAGGTGTGTTTTTGTTCCTGTCTGGATATCTGTGACGATAGTCCAGAAACTGCTTATGATCCTCATTATTTGTTTGAAGCTTGTTATACTCGTCCATGAGTGCCACTCCACGCTCTGCTATGTCATTCACAACTCTTATTGAGCTGGCAATGGCCTTGGCTAACTTGTATTTCTCATCTTTTGGCCAAGTATCAACATCTTGTTGGAGGAAACTTGCTGGAATACCTGAAGAATCTTCTAGTGTTTTCCGTGACAAAATCTTCCAGTTGCTTCAAGCTGATCAGAGCAGGCTCCAAGGTTATTCTTTTTAGTGGATGTTCGATGCCAATTTGTCCGCAGCAGCAATCATTTGATGCCTAGTATCAATGGAGACCCCGTCATCAAAAAACGCAGAAGCCACCAATTCTTCCGACAGAGACCAGAGGTGACCCAGAAATTTCTTCATTGCAACCTCTGCAACTGCACAATTTTTCTCCTTATATCTGTCAATGTCCTTCAAGAGCTTCAGGTCTAATGGTCTATTCGAGGAGCCGATGGTGCATGAAACCAGACTTTGATATACAGCATTACTGTGAACAAGCAGATGTCAGCTATACCCTTCTCTTCTTGTCAACTTGAACTGTCTATTGAACATCCAAATCTTACGACTGTAAATGCTCTTGGCCATCCACTTCGCTCTGTGCATCCCAGCTGGTGCTCTGAATGATATGCCCATGGAAGGCACTCTGCCAAAGAAAGTGACGGTCAGCTACAAAATTTCCTGACAGGAAATGCATCGGATGTCACTGTGTCCTTGTTTGATCTGTCTATAAGTTTCCAGCTTCTCTGGAATCTCTTGAAAATCATTATTTCTGGACCTTTTCGATGGACCAAGAGAAAGCACGACCACTGCCTCCAACATTATATCTTTTATTTGATGGCGACATACAAACCACAGCATATCCTTGTCCTGCATCTGCTCCAACACAATGATATAAATTGATTAATAACTACTTACTGCTTGCTTACTTATTGACATCTTTCCCATAATGCATTTGCTGGCCCGTCCCGTTGGAATGATCTTCCTCCCACGACTCGTTCTCAGATTATAACTGGGGGCATTCCTGCTACATCTCGCTGTCTTAAAACTTTTCTTTTCTCACCGAGCTACTCGCAAAAGGAGCGCCTCTGATTAGGTTGCACTGCGAGAGGCGCTTTATAAATTCATAAATACAATGCAATACAATAATGCCGTTTGGCAGCTTTTGTTTCATTTTGGGTTTTAAAAAGTATATTGTATAATTTTTTATTGTCAAAGAAAAACACTGAAAGACCACTGAGTTTAAAAAAATTTATTTATTTCTACATTTACATTTGTTTGTCGAATAAATAAATAAATAAATAAATAGATAAATAAATAAATAAATAAATAAATATGAGTACTATTAAGGTAATACTAATTCCTAGAAGTCATTTATAGTGTTCAGTAATGAATTACACACACAACTATACCACTTTGCAATTTTCTCACCTGCTAACAGCTTAATCAAGAAAATTGCAACGGTTTTATGCTACAAAGCCTAAATTAATTCCTGGCGGTATAGGGTTGAACTTTAACATGTGGTAGCAACCCCTAAATGTTGTCAATTCCTCTTCAAATCTTTTCTGAATTTTTTATTCAGCAGTACAAACAAAAGTACAGGGTGCCTCGTTGTGAAATCAGACTTTCAAAAATAAGGACCACCCTAAAGTAGGGCACTGTCAAATTACAGTTCACAACTAGACGTCATATTAAAGCATCAACATTACATAAAGATATTGCATTTAAAAAATTAACAATTATAGTTGTTTTTCTGAAATTTGTGAAAATTTTGTATAAAATGGATTTACAAATATTACAAACCATCTTTCTGAAAAGAAAGACATGAAATGATTAAATTAAACAACGACCAATTATTGCAGAGTGTTTTCGTTAAAATATTCATTTATATAGTCCGGATTTTTAAAAGAAAAACTTTTTTTGTCTGGATATGCGACACTATAGTCCAGCTAAGCGCACAGGTTTATACTGTTGTATCTCCTGCGCGTCCAATCAGCGACGAGCTTTCTGTGGACATACAACAACAGAGACTGCTACACTATGAATGCTGTATGGAGATACGATTAAATGTTTCTGAAAACAGGACATACGACAGTATATTTTGTTGAATATCTTTAAAACGACCTATCGTATCTCCTAGCCATTGAAACTGAAGAAAGATCAAAAAAATTCTGCTACAAATCAACTCTTAACTACTTTTCGAAAAAAAGTGGAGATACGACAAGATAATTCTCAGGCGACGATTTGTTGGTGGCAGATATGAGAGTGATTAGTAAGGGCTTTTGCCTTGGCCATGGAGTCGTTGGTGCGCTTGTAGGAAAGTTCGAGGCGTCTGCGTTAGGTTTTCAATGCCTGAAGATATGAAGTGAACCAATGGTTATTAGTGTGTGTATATATATATATATATATATATATATATATATATATATATATATATATATATATATATATATATATATATATAGTGCCTTGTAATGAGTGGGGCGTGAAATTGTAGCCAGAAATTAGGTCGTCAAAGAAGGGTTAAGAACCAGCTGGGAGTTAAGGATATCTTACGTGAGACTTCCGGTCGACTGATCCAGTGCGACGGAGAGAAAAGGAAGATGCAGGAGGCCAAGGAAAAGGTTTCATATCCAGATCTGCCATGGTTAACTGGATGTTTCGTTCAATGCATTGCGTAGTCAAACGTCTTTTAGATTTTCAAGTGACAGACGTTGGCCAGTAGAGATTGCTTCGCAGAATATGATTAGGGCCTACTTCAATATGAATTGCCTGGATTTTTTTTAATTACCTGCATATTTTATTACACTACTCGTGAGTTACGATGTGTGCGATTCGTAGGTTAGAGTCAGACTCTACCATCGGACAGATGGTTTGCTTACATTAGGTTGTCTTCTAAACACGATCGGCCGAAATGTGACTGATGAAGGTGATTGTCATCACTTGATATATACTGATAACTACAATTTAAAACGCTTCTGCTACTGATAATGATGTCAATAATGATGATAATGATTATGGCGATTATGATTATGATGACTATTAAAACGCTGACGATGATGAAAACGATTATGACGATAATGGTGATGATGATGATAATGACAATTATGATAATGGTGCTTATTACTCAGGAGGAAGATATTTGTTTTTAGTGTTTTTAGATGGGGAACTATGCGTTTAAATCGAATGAAGAAATGGCATCTGAGTTCATCGTTAGCACATGCCAATTACTTCCAAAGTCGAATTCTCTTGCTTCTGATCACATGCATGACTTAAATTTAGTCATTTCTCCGAGCCCTGAACGAAAAGGGTACTCGATTATGTGTGGCAGCATGGCGGAGTTCTATATCCGACCGTTGAATACATGCATCGGGGATTTTGATCTTTTAGTATGCAACACTGACGAGCTGGTCTTCAGTGGCCACTTTCCAGTGTTGCCAAGTGATATTAGTGGCCTATCCGAAACGATTATTTTCTCCAAAATTGAACCATACCATGAGTATCCAGGTTTTGTTCGATTACGACTTTATGGTGAAATGAGCTATGACTGGCAATGCAAAAAGTACGAATTTAACTATACAGCAAATCCTGGTAACTACGTGGCCGTAAATATGGCTGATCTTGCAACTACGTCTCTTATTTTTCGCGAAAAGAATAGAAGCACGTTGCCAGGCCTTGTTTGTGGTCCAGCAATTAAATATCCACACGATTCTGACACTAACATGGGAAGTGATACGGTCAGAAGCTTCTTTTGCCCTCAGTGGCCTAGAGAAGCCAAAAATTGGCCTATTAGACCAAGAAAACATGGATGGCCCACCATAAATACAATCTCCGAGGTTGTACAAAATGGTTGTCACGTTGTATACGTTCAGCATCGAGCTTGTAGAAACGATAAAAGGCAATGGAGATTGTCATTTTCATTAGCGGAAGTAATTTTACTTCATAGTTGGACTCAAACTCAGCAGATTGTCTATCATTTGCTCAGATTCTTCGCAAAGAGTGAATTGATACAAAAGGATTGTCCAAAGGAAGACGAGGTTCTCTGTCCGTATCATTTGAAGACTCTGATGCTATGGGCTTGTGAAGAAATGTCACCCGACTGGTGGAATTCCTCTTCAGTAATTGCTATTTGCTGCAAATTACTACAGAAACTTTCAGAATGGCTAAAGAGGAGATACTATCCGAGTTATTTTATTCCTGAAGCAAATCTATTTCATGAGCCATTGAGCGGCAAAAGGCTTCAGCAGATCGAAATACGACTGAATGAATTCAGAAATTCTTGCATTTTGTCCCATTGGTTCATAGAAAATTACATAATGTCCTTTTTTCGAACACAATTTAAATTATTGAACACAATGGAAGTAGGCCTACTGCCAAATTTCATCGATTATTTGCTGCCTCTCCTTGAACATCGGAAAGCGATTGAATTAGGATCTTTGAATTTATTGCTTTCTCACAGGTTCTCAGGATCTAATCAGATGTGTCGCCATGCAATTAATAACAGGTTAAGTTCAGGATTGCGCCAGTGTTTACGATTTGGAGAATATTCAACAATTTATAATTTGGAACAGTACAGCAGAGAAACATATCTTTCAACAACAGAGAAGGGTTTGTGTTTCAAGTACTATGACTTTCAACTGTATATTTTACATATTGCATATGGAATTGGTTGCGGGGAGATTTCATTGGATAGCAGTCTCTTTGTTGAATTGATCAAAACAACTTCGATGCATCATAAAATTATTAGGTCTCAGTATCATAACTTTCCGAAAACTTACACAGAACAAAGTAATCGGATTCCATTTCTGCATGCTCAAGGTCTCATGCAAAATTTAACTGGATCAAATAGCCGTTCAGAATTTCAACTACTATCTCTCATGTCAAAAGAGTTTCTTTTTAAAGCTTTAGAATATGAAGGCTCTAATTCGAACGGCATTGTTCGTGCATCTTTGGCCTACCTGGCTGCTCTCCATTTTGCCACATCCGAATACCAACAAGCAATACGCTTCTGCTCGGCAGTTTTTGCAGATCATGCTCCTCAGAAGGATAAGGAAACACTGAATGCAGGATGTTTATTGTTTATTGACGATGTCGCAAGAATCGTTGGATTGTGTGTGCTTCGCGAGAAGATTACTGACAATAATCGTCACTACATCAACAGGCGGCTTTATCTTGATCTGCGTCTTTCACCAGAGGTGTTTGCTCACTATTTAACTGTATTATCTGCCGAAAGAATATCCAAATATTTAGATTTTTATCATGATTTTCCTGATTCAGAACTTCCTATGGACGAATATCTGAAGGCTTTAAGAAAGCCGAAATGTATTGCTGCGATGAAGCCAGGTACTCATTTCAATGCTACCAGACAGGTTGTTTATCGCAGAGTAGCCTCTTTGACAGAAACGAAGGCTTCTAATAGGAATCCTTTGGTAGTTAAAGAATCAGTTGTTGATGCTCTGATGGAATATGCTTTAGAAAATATGGCATCATTCTACAGTGTAATTCGTAAAGACTTTGGAATCGAATGCAACACAGTTGTGTGCTATCGTGCTTTGTACTTTTACAAGCGTCGTCAGTATGATGAAGTGTTGCATTTGTGTGAACGAATTCTTCGTGAGCCTGACCTGAAAAACGATTTGAAGGAGTTCCTATCTGTGAATGTTTTATTGTTGCCACCGCTTGACTCTTATTTCGATAGAGACATACAGTCTTTGGTTGGACTTCACACACTCTTTTATCATTTATCACCGCTGAATGACGACATGCGGAGATTTGGAGGAACTTCCGATTCAGCGTTCGAATCCTGGTGTGCCAATGATGAAAACTTTAACAATAGAAGTAATTATTGTCTTGGAAGACATTTTCTTGCTAGATACTTGAAAGTCAGATGTTGTATCGAATGCAATCTTCCGTGTGCTGAAGCACTGACTGAATTTCAGAAAGCGAATCTTCCGTTTGAACACATCGTTCGCAGGTTTCTACTACAAAAGCTTCGTATTATTAAAAAATAATTAAAGAGTTGAATTGTATCAATGACCAAATTCTGTTTTCCTGTGAAAACTTTTTTTCGTGGTGTGTGATGCTAAAGACTGACCTGCATCTAAGGTTCTGTTACGTGACTAAGCTTAAAATAACACAG
The DNA here is from genome assembly GCA_963556255.1 of Allolobophora icterica. NCBI lineage: Eukaryota > Metazoa > Annelida > Clitellata > Crassiclitellata > Lumbricidae > Allolobophora > Allolobophora icterica. The sequence goes on from OY744603.1 coordinate 4,375,927, forward strand.
TCGTAGCGTGGGGACTTCAGGATGGAAACAGCTCAATCTTCTTTACTGCTTCGGGGATACGAAACTCAGCTGGTAGGATCTACACGATTTAGCCGTAAACCAGGTTCATCTTGGTAAACGGGAGGCCGTTCCAGTATTCTTGCAATGTACCGCAAGTGTGGGAGGCAGTGGAAAGAAAGAACTAAAAACGAAAGCACCACCGTATGGTCGTCCGGCTTCTAAGGCGTCTTCTGAGATGTCCGCTATCTTGGGGCTGGTACCGCTCAAGAACATTCCTGGCGAAATTTAAACTATGAATGAGGCAAATCTCTAGGGACTGTTCTAATGACGACGCTGATGTAATCTGACGATCTCTTGCACGATGACGTGTACTTATAGTTCCTTACTGACATCACAGTTGAATGGAACCCTCGGAGCAAAAACATCAGTTGGGTTGAGATAATTTATGCAGCTCTTTAATGCTTATTGAAAGATGTACTCTGTTTCCATTTGTAGACCTGAGTAAAGCATACGTTCTTAAGATCATGGATGTAGAATTCATAGATATAGATATACATGTAACTTTATATAAATCAGACATTTTGAAACTCTCTTTAAATATTGCATCTGTTTGTTTGTTTGTTCTACCCATTCATTCATTCACTTTGATAATTTTTACAGTGCCTCTTCAAGAACCCTACTCAAAGGTGCTCACAGCCAGCCACGGTTAAACAGAGAAAACTTAAGGAGGCGGTAGAAATAGGTGAAATGCCTCGTGGAAATAAGCGCAGAGCAGGTGGGAGCCAATTCCACGTAGAGGGACCAGCCACTGAGAATGCACGACGCTCTTTCATTGAGGAGCGGGATCGAGGGACCAACAGCTCATCCCCCAGTTGCAGAACGCAGAACTCGACGGGACATTAGGCCAGAGAGCGGACAGCAGAGATCAGATAGGTAAGACGGAGCTTCATCAGAGAGAGACCGCCAAACAAGAGAAGCAATCCTATAGGAGATGCGCTGCGAGACAGGAAGCCAGTGCCGGACATCACGCCTGAAACTGGTGCATATGTTAGGATATGGGCAATAAGCCGAGCGGCAGAGCGAAGGACTCGGTCAAGCCGCCCACCTTAGAGCCAGTGGATGTCCAGTGAGAACCGAGCAGCAGTGGTCAACTCTACTGGTGATAAAAGCGTGAACAAGGATCACCGCCGCATCATAAGAAAGGGACCGTATTACAACACGCAACTGCCGGAGCTGGTAGTAGCAACTCCTGGTGACTAAGTTAACATGCTGAGCAAGAGTGAGCTCTTGGGCAATTGTCACCCCCCCCTTCCCAGATCCCGGATAGTGAGCGAAAAGGAGACATGGGGAAGGCCTCTGCTAACAAGTGCAGGTCAACCTGTGCCAGCTGTCTGCGATCACCAAGCCAAAGAAACTGAGTTTTAGATGGGTTCAGCAGTAACCGATTAGAAGCCATCCATCCAGAAAGCAGAAGCAGCTGTCTCTGCAGGCGGTAGTGGATGTATGCTTGTATGTCATCAGCATAGAGGTGATGCAGTAGCCCACAAGACCGCAACAAGTAACTGATATCAGAAGTGAACAGAATGTAGAACAGTGGGCCAAGGACAGACCCCTGGGGAACACCAAACAGAGCAGGAACCCAGGAGGACCTAGAAGAGGAAGTAACGACACAGTTAGAGCGACCAGTTAGAAAAGAGCCAGTCGAATGGTTTGCCAACCACTCTAAATGAGACTGAAAGGCGCTGGAGAAGGATGGTGTGGTCAACTGAGTCAAATGCAGAGCTAACGTCAAAAAGGGCCAAAAGAGTAACCTGACCACTATCCATGTCACCATATAAATCAGACAGGAGGCGAACCAGTAGAGTCTCGGTAGAGTGTTTCTTCCGAAAACCTGACTGGGGGAGGGAGTAACCATTTGTATCAAGATAAACAGTCAACTGATTTGCAACTATTCGCTCTAATATATTAGAGAGGATTCAACGTTTCCCATAGGGCGGTAATTTGCTGGATCATTATGATCCAGTCCACCCCTCTTCAAGGCCGGGAGGAGACCTCTTCTGGGAGGTAGGCAGGTGGGCTTTTTGAATCGAACGGTTACAGAGCAGAGTGTGAAACAGCAGAAGATCATCAATGAGCCTGCTGGACTCGGAACTTGGGAACCGGGTCCCGTTCACACGTCTTCGAGGCAGCAGCTAGGATTTGATGTCGTAGATCCAGACTAGTTATCTCCCTGAGGACTGACAAGCGGGCATCAGCAGTTGAGAACGCTGGCGGAGGAGCAGCGGATGTAGCAGAACGGATCGCAGCAATCTCGGTAGTTAGATGCTCGAGGAAAGCCTCAGCAGTGAAAGGCGGAGGAAGCTGCGGCTGGCGATTTGTAGAGCTGCGTCCGAGTAGGCCATTGAACGTGGTCCAGAGCTTCTTGAGATCCTTGGACTGGCTAGCGATGATGGCCTTCCAACAGTTTCGTTCTCTGTCTCGATAACTAGAGTGCATTTTCCTGACGAATTTAACCCAAGTCGTTTTCGAGAGAGTTTTGGTCATCGATTTTGTTTTTGTTTTTCTTCATCGTTTTATTTCTGTTGATAAAATATACACAAAATTTTATAATATATAATTATAGTTCGTCAAGCTCTATCACGGTGCGATAAAAATTGTTTGTTAATCATACATTACCAAGTACAATCATTTATAGCTAATTGCTGTCTAAGAACTGACTGACTGACTCACTGATTGATTCGATCAATTAATCATTCAATCACTCGATCATTTGTTCACTCGCTTACTCTCTCATACAGTTCATCACTGAAGCATTTAATCCATCAATCAGTAGATCAATCGAATAAGTGAATAAATAAATCAATCCAAGTAAATCAAAATAAATCTTCCTCTCTCTTTTATGGTATATATACAGTGAATGGCGACAAGCACTGAAACTACTGCATTATGTAAACGATAGGTTGCGATTAGACACCCTTTTATCGCCTAACCATTTTTATATCAGCGTTAATTCCGTTAATCATCGCTTAAATAGGAACCTTTACCGCAGCGGTTCTCAACCTGTGGGTCGCGACCCCCAAAGGGGTCGCCTTACGATTTGCCAGGGGTCGGCTGGAACCTTCAGAAATTTGAAAAAAGTTGCCACCGTAGTTTCTTAATATTTAATATTTTGTGTAATTAGGCCTACGATTTCTGCGTTGTGCTCTTGCAAAGGCTGCCCAGAGAATTTCTTATCTGGTGATAAAGAAGCAAGCGCAACCTTCTCATTGACGCTCTTCTTTGGATTGCTAAACTCCATTATTTAGTAATAATTGAAATAATAGGGCTATTGTCACTTTTCTGTAGCTTTGTTTTCTTAAATCTTAAGTACTTTTTAAACTTTAAATTTAGCAGCTGCCATTGAAATTTGTAACTGTTTTAATTGTAAGGCACGTACAGTAAGTATACACAATAAAATATTAAGCTTCAAGTAAATATTTCATTTACTAAATTTAACTTTTCAAATTTTCAAAATTGTTACCAACCAAAAATACAAATTGCTTTGCTGATTGATGATTTATTGTGCTATTATGCATGATGCTGAAGGATTATCAAAATGGTGAGAAGTGAAATGCATCATAATGGTAGCAAAACTGCGGGGAAGGAGAGTAACCCAATAAATTTTATTGTTGGGGATCGCAACAACTTTGGAAATACTGTAAAGGGGTCGCGGCACTAAAAAGGTTGAGAACCGCTGCTTTACCGCGTAAGGGTAGATCGATGCGAATGACCTTGGTAACCATTAAGCAGTGGTTAATAATGTTAACTAATATTGTTTAAAATGACTTGGGTGATAATGAGCATCCTTTCGGAATCGAACTGCAGACCCTCGGTCGAACGGAGAAAAAACTAAAAAAGTGAATGAACCCATTTAGTTGCTTCTTATAAGAAATAGCAACGAAAATAAAGCCTTAACCAATTGTAAGTGCGTCTGGCGTTTATTAAGCGCCTCTGTAACCCGATAGTGTTCATTGGCGAGACTGGTAATATGACCTCTCTCGAAGTATTTCATCAGCCAGTTAAAGACATGATCCAGGATGTCTAATCTTCCCAATTTCTCGGCAATAGAGGAGTGGCGGACGGTGAGGAAAGACCTTAGAGTAGTCGGTTGATGTGACTACAGCAAAATCATTGGTGCGCACATAGGCGGAGTTTATCAGGGGCTAGGGGGCAAGGCTTCCCCCTCCAATGAACCCACAGACTTGACCGTGCGTCATTAAGGTCTAGTGATGACTGATGAATGCTTTAGTCCCCGAAGACCTCGTTCTCATGTATGCAAACAGTGAAACTCGACTCCTACAGCTGTATTAGCATAGTCGACAAGTCGTAGTCTTCGCGTTAGCCGTTAGTTTGTTAGCGTGACTGAGTGTAACACTACGCTATAACCGTGTAACAACTAAAGTTCGAGTTATATGAGGACAGTTCTCGTAGCTTATGGTACCATATAAGTACAATTGCCAACTATTGAGTTTGAGTAAAAACTGAGTTTGTACTGGTTTTCGATAAAACTCAAGTCGACCGTCCAGTTGCTTAAACACTTTCACACCAAGTAGGCCTACATCAATTTATCAATCGTAGAATGTATTAGCTCGCAAAGACATTAAAACATAGATAAAACAGTAACATTATTATAAAATTTACAAAAGCCCAGCCGTCGCAGGGATGGACCAGCGCAGGATGGCAAGACCATGGCACGCTCCAAGCGCAGTGTGCATGTCCTTATGTAGGCCTACCTCCGTATCAAATTTGAACGCTGTAGCTCACACCGTTCATTAGATAGTCAATCTTGACATATCCAACATATCCGATATTCAAAGATTATCTCAACATCAAATCTCACAGATGCTTCAGATGGCCCGACTCCGCCGACGGCAGGCCCATGGCAGAGTCTCGGCTTACTCTGTGCGCTGGTCCAAAAATATTTCACATCTTAACTACAGTTAGCTTATAAAAAGTTGTTACAATAAACGCAACGCGAATGCATCCAGTCTGCTGCACGGCCCATAATTGTGCTGCCACTGTGGTTTCTTTCGTTCACGTTATGCATTTTCAAAACAGTAAAAGCCTTCCAAATCTTCTCACCAGAAGGGAGAAATTAGTACCAAGTATGCTCAAAATGCATTTGGCGGGTGGGCGAAGCCCCAGTTCCCGACTGGGGGCACTCAAATCGCCTCCCAAAGCCCCACTGTTTTAAAGGGGGTCTGCTTTGTGGCAGGGGAGGGGAGAGGAGAGGGAGGGGGAGGTGAAGGTATGCTTTAGCCCCAGAGGCATAGCAAGGGGGCAGAGGGGACATGTATCCCCGGGCGCCAAAGGAAGGGGGCGCCAAAATGTGGGTTCAAATTAACAATTTTCTCCTAATTTTGATGCAATTTTAACTAATTTATCCTAAAAATTATAAGATATAATTTTGGCGCCCCAAAAATATTCAGTTATATCCTCATTACTTCTAGGGCCTAAACCAGTTGTCAGGGATGATTTTTTCCGCCCCATTCTTAACTTCTCTGTATGGGAAACTTTTAACCGGCTGGAATGAATAGCTGCATTCTGCTGCATCCATGGCCGATGAGAGGGAGGATGGTGGTATGCTGGGTAGAGGTGAGTGTGTACGATCGCTCTTTCACTCATTCTCGATACTACATATCCCACAGGCCTATGGCCTACCGGTTTCTTACTAAGGGCAATTCGTGACAACGGTCGCTATAGGCAGGGGCGTCCATCCCCCCTTGCGCCTATGACGCATTCCCCCCCCCCGATGTAATCAGATTACCCCCCCCCCCACGCCGACGTCCCCAGACATTGGCCGACTGTCGAGAAAAGAGAAAATATCGATTACCGAACTCTGAAGCACAATTTTACTCTTGAATTCTGTAACTTTTAGTTCACTAATAAAGCAACATTGTGCATTATAAAATATGAAGGTTTGACGATGATGACGAGCAAAAGACACATCTGTCGGAAGGACGGTGGATTGAAAGTAGTTCGTTAAGACAGAGGCATATCGCCATAGCGGCCAGACAGTATACAAACGTAGCAACATACACACTAAAATTACAACAGGTGCCTCTTTAGAGCAGCAGAGTGAAATTATTAAATTGACTAATCGATTAATCACTGAAATTGAAAGAATGAGCAGACGTTTAACTTTAATGTACTAAAAATTTCTTCTTTCCCCCCCTGAAAAGGCTATGAAGATTTCTGCTTCATTCCTCCCATGGGATGGACGCCCCTGGCTATAGGAATCGTGTAGGTCCTATATTGCCATTTAATAAGTAACACATACAATGCAAACTCGTAAAACTCTAACGCGCTACTTAAAAGAACCAGTATATAGCCTACTAACAAAACTGCTGATAATCAAAAGAATTGTCCAGAGAAACCATGTGATGTGTAGAGAGACCAGAGAGGGAATGAGACAGAGGAGCTACCTGCCTGTTCCCTTTGAATACTGACTAGGAACTAATTTTCCCTATCGATATTGTTTTGACTAAGCCTCTTTGAATAAACTGTATCTTGCGACTCCGTTTTTGGGGCGCTGTAGAAATCTCGAGATAATGATAACGATTTCGATATTGAAAGCAATGTGCAAAGTGTAGACCCTAATATGGCGAAATAGATTGCGTCAGTTGAGCCTGATTAAAGTTATACTCTACTTTTTGCAAAGAATCTGAAATGCAAGCATTCTTAAAATTGCATTTATAGTTTCCTTAAAGCATATCGCAGATTTAAAAAAGGAAACCTATGATTGTATAAGATGAACTCAGTAAAATAGCTCAGTGGAAGTTACACGGTTATTTTTGCGATCATCATCGTGGTAATCCCATTTGGAAAACCCGAATGTTGTTTTTAAAAGATTTAACAGTTTTTGGAATGAAAGTTAACTTATTACTATTTCATACATATTGACAAAGTTCCTCATTCACTGCATGTGAGCAACAGGTAACATTACAGATTAATTTTATTTAATATATTTTATGAGAGTTATAGGCAAGGCAGTCTTCGGCAATGGTTTGTGAATGACTGCGCAGACCAGTTCTCCCCGTTCTGTACAGGTGTAGGAATACGGTCTATGAACTCTGCGCAAGAAGACAACGTAATCAGCATACATTTTATTGTTCTAGTTTTGTGGATAGATAATGTTAAGATTTTATAGAATAATGCAATTACATTTCAGCCTTGGGATATTGCAAATAGTTGTGCTATTTTGTGAGCTACACCCGATCCATAACCCAGTATGTTTAATTGACCTAGTGTCCATAGACTGACTAAAGTGATTTGAATAAGCGGGTTACATATTAAAGTCATGTTAATGAGTTCACGACTGAATCGAATGAGATTTTGGTTGAATATCGTGATGTAGGCAAGAAGCCTGACTTGTTGAATGGCTTCTATGCAGCCTTTCTAAAAAACAAGAAACACTTTGCAAAGGCGCACAAGTTGGCCTTAGAAGTGTGGAAATGGCTGCATCGGAAAGTAAAACCGAACATCCATACGAAATATGCGATATGTCAACACCCTAACAGACTCGTGAATGTTAGATACCATATTTTATGGATAGATTGTGTTACAATTTCTTTGTGACGTTGCAAGCAATTGTTCTCAAGTGCCATTTAATGTAACGAGAACCGATCCATTCTCTATTTTTTATTTAGCTTCCGCAGAATGAGTAACCATGGTGTGAAAATACGGGTTCCCTAAAGTATAAAAAAGGAAGCTACAGTGAATAAGTTCACGATTATGGTCTGAATTAAAGTCTAATGAGAAAAACAATTGTGACAAGAATGTTTTACATTGCATAAACTATATGTAAAACAAATAGCGGTATGAGCAGTTGGTAGTAATAAGGAATATACGTACTTACTTGCTTTCTGAATTGACTGATATGATTGGTCAAATATAATAATGCCGAACTGTAGTCAGACTTTTTTAATGGCTCAAATGAAATTAGAAATGGTATTTTATTTAAGATTCGCTAACAAGTAACCCTATCATTTCCTATTAGGCCTAACCTACTAAATTTGCCTTAGCTTACTGTTGTATAATTCACATCGTTCACATTTTAGAATACCAGTTCGTTTTACAAAAGTGGGAATGGCTGCATCAGAAAACACAGCCGCACAACAACTGCGAAAAATATCCGAATGTTCGATATGTCTAAACGACTTCAGAGATCCAAGAATGTTAGCTTGTATTCACACATTCTGTTTTGAATGTCTTGAAAGAGTTGGCAGTGCTACAGAGAGGAAACCAGGAGACAAGATGCCTTGTCCGTTGTGTAGAAAGGAGTTCATCATTCCAGACGATGGAGTGAGTGGCATGCAGAAAAATTTCTTCATGCAAGATCTTATGGACGTGACAAATATGTTAAGACAAAGCACAGTATCCGCGAAATGCGATATCTGCAAAGAGCTTGGCGAGTACGATTCTGGAAATGTTCCCGAAGCGACAATGAGATGCTCGGAATGTCGAGACAACTTCTGTGATCGGTGCTCAAGAGGACATCAAGTTCAGAAACTGAGTAGATGTCATAAAGTGGTTGAAATTGGAAGCGAGAACGAGGAAGAAGTAAGACGAATGACTAATGTGAAATTCTGCAACAAACACTGTAATAAACAATTAGACTACTATTGCGCCGAATGCAAGAAAATCGTCTGCGTCTCGTGTTTTGTTGAAAGTCACAAGTTACATGATTGTAAAGATGTGACTACAGTCAGTGAAGAATTTCGCAAAACGATTGAAAAGAAAACATGGAAGATATCGTCCTACATGAATGAAATGCTGTTAATGAGAAATAACAAGGAGAAGAGAAAAGCATATTTCCTGAAAGAAATAGCCAAGAAAGAAAATGAAATTCAAAAAAGAAATCAGGAGCTTAAAGAGATGATAGATCGGCATACAAAATCGCTTTTGAATGAGTTATCTGTCATAAAATCAAGTCATCTAAAGGAAGTGGAAAATCAGATGGAGGAAACTGAAAGAGTTTGCACAATATTGAGAAGTTTTGATGCGTATTGCTCAGAATTAAGTTCTAAAGGATCAGCCAACGACATTTGCAGTTCGGTTGATCAATTACTTGATAGAGCAGACGAGTTAGAAAAAGATCACGAGGCACTGATTGGTCGTCCACATCAATCAGTCGAAGTTTCTTTCCAACCAACAGACTTTGGAGACGTTTTGCAGAATGCCAACAGCAATTTTGTGGGAAACGTAGCAGGTAACAATTTAAATTTTCTGCATTACGTTTATTAATGTTCGTGCGTAGATAACGTTACGTTAACATTAAAGTCATGCTAATAATTTATTGTTGAGTTCTGACATGAAATCCGGTCTCAGTATCTCACGAATTTCTACTGGTACGAATTGAGTTTAGTTTCGCAGTACGGTTTTCCTTAGAAGCGACCATCTATCTATTCATGCATCAGGCAACAAGAAAAAGGCGCTAGACATATTTTCAAATGAATATATATATATATCAAGAAATGCTTAATTGTTGTACAAGTGGATGTTTCTTCGCCTCTTATGAAAGACATCCTGTCAAAACATAAACAGTTTATTCGAAGACGACAGACACCAGCTTCTGTTCGGAAGTTCCTTCACAAACCTTTTCGCTCCATAACCCTTTTCTTGCCGCAATACCTTAATTAAAATGTTATCTTCTTTTGTAAACGACGTGTTTCTTTATTGTTTACACCAACACAAGTGACGTAATCCATCGATGACGACTTCGACAGCGTGTGAGTAAGTAAGGACCTATGATGGAAACTTTCAATTTTACCAACTATTTTAAGATTCAATTTCTTTCCTTATGCTGCATCAATTTAAATCATATTTTGCAGATATATTCGAAAATGATGTACACAATACTGCATATAATTTTATTGATATTATTTTATCCCTTCTGAGCCTGTCCTTTGTCACGCTTGTTTTTAATAAATCAATGTTTAACTTATGTATCCAATTTTGTTTTGATTGATTGATGTGTGTTTGTATTTGTCAAATGCTAAGATGAATAATACAGACCATTTTAGTATCTTACAAGAGCGCTGAATTTGGAATCATATTTCATTGGATTATATACGATTTAATTAGAAATGAGAATGGATGTTTTACAAACGATTGGCCTACATAAATAACCAGTTTAGGGGCCGTCCATATATTACATACGCAAAGAGGGGGTTCGGGGGGTCGGATTTTGGCGATTTTGCGTACGGGTGCGGACGGGGGGGGTAGGGGGGCAAAATGTGTACGTACACAAAATAAATTTCGAATTATGACGTCCACATTAGCCTATTTATAACTCTGTATTATCCTATAGTCGTCCGATGGCATTTTATTACATTATATAAAAGCCATGTGCAGTTATTCTATGCTGTGAACGAGACACCTATAATTTGTCTATATTGGCCCTCACTCATCCTTCAATCTGGCCTAAAGTGCAGAGAGACACTTTCTGCGGCTGGTGTTCTCGGGGGGGGGGTGTGCGTCAAGCGTACGTACGCGGGGGGGGGGGTGCGGAAGAAAGTACGCTTGCGGACAGGGGGAGGGGGTCCAATTTTCCCGAATTTTTGCGTACGTAATAATTATATGGACGGCCCCTTATTAAATGCTGTGTGGGCTATAACTTTCAATTGTGAATATAACAGAAACCAAAACAGAGCTTGAGAACTATGCAATTGTCGTGGGAATAGATGATGGTCCGATTATATCGAAGAAAATCGTCAGAGTGAATCTACACCGGCCAAACGAAATCTCAACACAAGAAGAAATACCAACTGAAGTGCCGTTCGAAGCATTCGCCGCCGTTTACTGCAGCACGCTGTACGTAACTGGAATAGGAGCTAATACAGGTGAAATCTGGAAATACAATTCTACTTATGGTTGGATGAAATGCGCATCTTTAGTTCAAGGTCGACGAAGACACAGCGCAGCGTTTATCGATGAAGTATTGTACATCTGTGGAGGATTTGTGGATTCTAATAATAGCGTTCTAGACAGCGTCGAATCCTATAACGCAGTCACCGATAGATGCACCGCTGTCGGAAAGTTGGTGCACGGTGTTGAGAGTGCTGGTAATTGTGTCCCATACAAGAGTTCACTCTACATCTTCGGTGGAGAAGATAAAGACGACATCATTGTCAGTCACGTTCAACTGTACAACACAAAAGAAAACACGTGCACTCTTATTTCAAAACCTATGCCACGCCCTTATCATTCGATGAGAGCTGTACTTTGGGAGTCTTCTATCATTTTGCTTGGACACAATACTTGTTTTATATATAACCTTGAAGCGGAGACCTGGCAAGAAAGACAACAGTTCAAAACTGATGTTGTTCACTTTGGGTTGGTTCTTGAAAATGAACGACTCTTTGTCATCGGAGGAGGAATCTTGGAAACCGATGAGGATGGAGGAATCAAAGAACTAGATGAGGATGGAGGAATAGAAGAACCGGATGAGGATGGAGGAATAATCGAAGAACCGGATGAGGTTGGAGGAATCGAACAACCCGTAGAGGATGGAGGAATCGAAGAACCGGATGAGGATGGAAGATTCGAAAACCTGGATGAGGATGGAGGAATCGAAGAAACGGGTAAGCGTGGTGAAGACATATGGAAAATCAGAAACGACGTACGTTTTGTCCCTCTTCAGAACATCCTCGAAGATAAACCGATTGAGTGGAAGATTCATGCAACATTGCCTCAACCAGCTTTGATACACGCCTTCGAAAAATTGACTTTTTCTCTTTCGTAATCCAGACAAACAGTGATTCTTGTATAATACTGATTATTATGCGATTGTAATTGAGCTATCTTTAGTCCATAAGTCTCCTCCACATTTATTTCTCGCGGCTGAATTTTCAAATACCGTCTATGTGAGAGTTCTTCATTTGAACATTATCTATTGGTAATGTTTGTGGTTAAATTAAACAAATGGTCGTTTACGCCAGAGGTTCTCAAACGGTCAATAAATGCAGAAATTGATTGACCAATGTCATGTATGTATAAATATATTTATTTATTTATTCCGGATATTTCCATAGCGCCTCTCGAAGTCTACTACTACTCAGAGGCGCTCCCGACTATAGCATTTGATACTGTGCCGGAAATATGCATGGATACAAGTCGAGGTCGGGTCTGGATATAGACGCAACTACAGCCGAGGTGCAGGGGCTCCCTAGGGTCGCTAGCATGACAATTCTGGGTGTTGTCTTCACGAAAGACCTTAATTTTAGAACCCACATAGACATCATACATGTATGTGCCCAGGCTCGTCAATCGTCATTTGCATTTCGAACCCTTTCGGCCCATGGTCTGAGAGGGCCAAGTACATATAATAAAATCATTTGGAGTCGAGAATAGATTGATTCGGATTCCTCAGAACATCGGAGAGAGAACAAAGGCTGCAGTGAAAGTGGGAAGGGAAATAGGAGGATGGTTTCTGACTACAATAGGAACAAGGCAAGGAGATCCAGTTTCACCTAATATATTTATTACTTACTTGGAGTAATCCATGACTCTCATGGATACGATCCAAGATAATGGAACCGGAATCTCGGTACAAATGGTATTGACCTACTATAGAGAACAACTGTGAGATGTTGCAAGAATGAGCTTGAGCGGCTGGAATCCATCCTTGGACGCTTGATAAGAAGTGGTTACCTCCCCAATGAGTCTCCGTCCATCTAGCAGCTGTGTAGCTTGGCCGACAATCGCCTATCCTCGGCAGTTCTGGGTAATGAAGACCGTGGGAGCCATAAGATGTCGTTAAACAAAGGAAGCAAATGAGCGCCATATTTTATAAAATCATTCGCATCTCCAAGAGCAACGCAGGATAAAGAGTAAATTTTCCAGAATTTATCGCCATCTTGTGTCTTCAATTATATTTGTGAGAAATATTATTAAATTCAATTTCAGCGATTGAACGACATGAACATATCTATAATGTTAGGAGCTCAAAATTTTAAAGTGTCTAAGCTTAGCCTGTTATATCACAAGTTGCAATGATTATTTAATGTCATGTTGTGGACAATAGGGTCATTGACTTTATTTTGTATATTTTATTTTCTAAGAATGTATCTTTTGGATTGGATCCAACAGTTAAAAGAAATCTTATGAACCAAATGCCTCTAGCGAGGAAAGGTAAATAGGAAAACTTTTGCACTTTGATCACAGTGGCCTACATAACAAGCAAGGTTTGGTTCGCTAGTTGCTGTTTAACGACGCTGTTTCATAACAAGGATGACTAACGTCACCCTTCTATTTTGTCAAGGTGTGGGACTGGCACTACAAAAGTAAAAGCAATTTCAAGAGCAAGTTTTATTAGTTTCCACTTAGGCCTATCCTACTGCCGACCTAGTAAAAAGCTACGAGAGGACCTTCCAATAGTAACAACAGGACTCACAAGGGTGATCGCAATAAAACTCCTATAGAGTTATGCTCTCTGAGGATTTCTGTTTCGACACATAATTACGTGAATAACATGTGCATCAGGGCGAGACAATCCTTGTTTGCAATACGTGTCTTGGTGGTCTACGGGCTGACAGGCTCTTCACTCAGTGACGTGTAGCTGCATCAACGGTGGCGAGAATGTGGTGTTTGTGGGACAAGAGGGACGCAAAAGATTAGAGGCTACGCTAAAGCGAATGATTAGAGCGAGATATCTTCCATACACCTAGCAAAGCTTTGAGCAATTAAGCGAAAGCGCTGACGCTGGGTTCTTCTCAGCCGTCCTCGCAGATCCCACACACGTACTTCACGCGTTATTAGGCCTACCACCGATTAAACAGACAATATATTCACTGCGTCCCCGAGCCCATAGCAAAACTATCCGAACTGTTGACAGCCTGACTCGCAAATCAGTTGTAATTAGGATGATCTAGTCAGGATTATAAGACATTGAACAGGTGTTAACTAGGATGTACTTAACATTGTGTAAACCAAAACGCGGTTTGCAATTGGTCGAATAAAGGATAGGCCTATACATGTAAAGAAAACGTTGCAAAAAATATAAATAGGGTATTATAATACACCGATAAATCGTGCCTTTTAAACGTTTCATTTGGAAATATAATAAGCATCTTTTCGGAATCGAACTGCAGACTCTCAGTCGAACGGAAAAAGAAATTTAAAAACTAATTAACCAAATTATTTGCTTATTTACTAGAAATACGGAATTTGCGAAGAAACTTTTTGAGAGGTTCCGCGTTTATTAGGTTCCTTTAGGATTCGAACCAGAGGCACTGATACAGAGTGACAGAAAAAGACACAGCAACAGAGACAGATACATGCACACAAGGACGGACCTACCCCGCTTAACTATTCTGTTTTGACTAAGCGACTGTGAATAAGCTGGTTCCCGCAACTTCGCATTTTTGGGCGCTGTAGAAATCTGGAGGTTACGATTTGGATAATAAAAATTCGAGGTTGGTCCATCTGTAGTATGTTCGTATACATAGCAATGCATACAGTGTGTGTTTTAAGACTAAAGACAGTTAAATCTAAAAGAAAGTAGCTTGCAGAGCGCATATGAATCACTCTGAAACCATAATTTGACCACAAGAGCAGTGTAGTTATTTGGAGTTAGCAGTAGCAAAGGTTAACTTTCAGAGACGTCTCGGATTCATTAGTGCAGACATATTCTATGTGCGCTTCGTTGAATTTTATGTTCCGCTGGGCAAACAAGCAACGCAAGCAGATATTAAATGTGCTATAAAGTGATGTTATAAGTACTGCTCTTATTCAGATTTAGTAGTAATAAGCTCAATAAACAGGATAATGTGTAGTTGAAGAAGTCAAGCACTTGCTATGGACAAAGGTTGTTGCTAAGAACTCTTTCATCTTAAGGCTTTTACTAACAAATGACAGGACCATCAACAACAAACGAAGATCCCAAGCAGGTGAGGCATTCAATAAGTCTGGCTACTTTTTGCAACTGCATAGACGATTATTTTAAATTACCTTTACTTTACACGTCGCTCGTAAACGAAGTAACTTTACTAGCACGGTATAATTTATAACTATAGGCCTATGTATGTATGTATGCATGTAAGAAGCAGGGCTGTAGTCGAGCGTATACGCGGGTATACAGCGTATACTTACCTCTAGAGAAATTTGAGAGCGTATACCCATGGCTGTAGACGAGGGTATACGCGGGTATACAGCGTATACTTACCTCTGGGAACGAAAATTTTTCAAAAAAGAGAGGTTTTTAAAGGTTTTTAGGGCGAATGACTAAAAAAAAAAAAAAAAAAAAAGAAAAAAAAGGGCATCCACTTTTTCAGAGACAAAATCGTAAAAAGTCTGAAAATTTTCTGAGAATTGGTGAAAAGTCTGAAATTTTTCCTAAAAAAAGGTCTTCAAATTTTTTTTACGCCGCTGGTCACCGGTAGCGTATACTCACCTCAAATTTTACCACTACAGCCCTGGTAAGAAGGTATGCATGTAATCATATATGCATGTATGTGTTTATATATTATGTATGTTTGTATATACGTATATGTATATGTATCGTCGTCAGGCCCGAATTAAGGGGTCCTAAGGGCAGGCACGTAACTAGGCTTTTTTGTTTGGGGGGCTTAAGCCTTGAACATGGCAACATTTATACAGTGTTCATACGAATTTTAGCCGTAAGCATACAACGGCTTGACTTGTTTGGGGGGGCTTCAACTTCGTTTGGGGGGCTTAAGCCCCCCCAAGCCCAACGCTAGATACGTCCCTGCCTAAGGGTGCTGCAGCACCCGGGCCCGCAGTTTTGAGGGACCCACATTTCGGAAGTAGGCACAACATTAAAATATTGTATTGTACTTGTGATTGGGTCCCGCGCTGATGGCTATATATACTGTAGATAATCACAGCACCCGGGCCCGCACTAGCTTTAATGCGGCCCTGATCGTCGTGGGGGTGTAAGTGGTTCAAAAAGGGAACGTGTGTTTATCCCTTAAATTTATGGAGTTTGGAAAGAGAAAGAGGAAGAAGAGACTCCAGTGAGAACTAAAGCCAACAAAGACCCAATCAAATCCAATCCTATCGAAGTTTTCCCAATGTTGCGCAAGAGCCAGATTTGTTTGGTAGCTTACGATGCATGGTCAGAATCACGTGGTCAAAGCCGAGTCGCATAGATACGGTGAAAAACATTGGCGATGGTGATCTTGGGACGATGCAGGAGCGGAATTATGATAGGATAGATTGAAAAGATCGGTTTCAGCCTGGTTTTGAGAATTTTGCAGTGGTGCTGATTGCTTAACCACATCTTTTGGCTGTCAGTGACGTCCTGCAAATAACTGAACCTATGGACTAAGGAGTTGGTTGCCAGCATCTGTGCACAACACCGTTTAAAAACTCCGTTGACACCGATAATTCTTATCCTAGTCCTTCCGATCATCTGCCTTTCAAGCGTCTCATCCTCAACGAAACCCGCTTAAGCAGCTCCTCTGCCCCTCCCTCTCCGTCTCTCCCTCTGTCTCTCTCTGTCTCTCTCTCTACCTCTGTCTCTGTCTCTGTCTGTTTGTGTATCTGCCTGCCTGTCTGTATGTCTTTCTGTCTGCAGTGATGGGCAATAGTTAACTAAAAAGTTGCTAACTTTTAGTTTAACTAAAAAATTGAGTTAAGGATGAAGTTTAACTAAAAAAACTATGGTTTTAATTAGTTCAATTAAAACCATAGTTTAACTAAAAAAATTTAGTTGAAAACTAAAAAGTTTAACTTAAAAAATCAGCAATACGAAACTATTTTCCGCAATGAACATTGAACATTGTCAAACAACTCAGCGCGAAATTAATTGATTAACACTGCATGGTTTTAGCATTAACAATCTGAGTTTTCAAATTGATACACTAATTACAGCATGCCTGTTGCTGTATGCTAGAA
Organism: Allolobophora icterica; assembly: GCA_963556255.1. Classification (NCBI taxonomy): domain Eukaryota; kingdom Metazoa; phylum Annelida; class Clitellata; order Crassiclitellata; family Lumbricidae; genus Allolobophora; species Allolobophora icterica. The sequence continues at coordinate 4,392,826 of OY744603.1, forward strand.
CTGTACACATTGCATAGTTTGAAATTAATTGACACTCTGCATTATTACAGTTAATTTAATCTCTGTTATTGTGAAAATGTTTGTCGTAAACAGTTGGAAAACAGTTGGAAAAAGTTTAACTAAATTTTGTTAGTTTAGTTAACTAATTTCCAAAATTAGTTGCCAACTTTAGATAAACTATATTTTTGTTGGAAAATAGTTTTAGTTTAACTATAAAAAATAGTTTAGTAACCATCACTGTCTGTCTGTCTGTCTGTCTGTTTCTCTCTCTCTCTCTCTCACTCTCACTCTCTCTCTCTCTCTCTCTCTCTCTCTCTCTCTCTCTCTCTCTCTCTCTCTCTCTCTCTCTCTCTCTCTCTCTCTCTCTCTCTCTCTCTCTCTCTCTCTCTCTCTCTCTCTCTCTCTCTCTCTCTCTCTCTCTCTCTCTCTCTCTCTCTCTCTCTCTCTCTTTTTCTCTGGCCTGCCTGGCAACCAGACTGGGATCTCCACTGGAGATCAATCTCTGTACAACATATCTTACTAAAGACAGTAGTAACCTCCTTGTAATTCTGTACTTTTGTAAGAAGTTGCGAACTTGACAATTTCATTTATTGAATAAGCGGATTGATGATGATGGTGCCCTTTATAAATTTACAGCTTACGATTACGATTAGGAAATTAATGAACTGTTCTAACTTAGGCCTACCCATACAAAACCAACTACCTAATATTACCAAAGGTGAAAATTAGAAATATACTTAAGCTTAGAATGAACCGACCCGCATAAGTAACTATTACTATTAGCAGCAGCAGCAGTAATAGTAGTAATAGCAATAGTAGTAGTAGTAGTAGTAGTAGTAGTAGTAGTAGTAGTAGTAGTAGTAGTAGTAGTAGTAGTAGTAGTAGTAGTAGTAGTAGTAGTAGTAGTAGTAGTAGTTGTAGTTATAGTTGTTGTAGTTTTTGTAGCAGTTAGTAGTTTCCAGTGTTTAAAGACCATACGCGTAGGGTCTGGAGGGCAGCCGGTGCACGTGCACCTGTAATAATTGAGAAGCCGGGGCATTGCCCCTCCAAAATTGGGAGGAGAATTTCTTGAAATATTAAAATATTATGTTTCAATATAGACAAACTTCTTGAAAACCAGAAACATAGAACTGAAATACTATCAGAAATTCTCAATGAAAAGATTGAAACCAAAGATTTATTAATATCTGAAATATTTGAAATATGAAACAAATCTTCAGATTTTAGTGGAAAACCCGGGGGAACATGAGGAGGAGGACGAAGGACGGGTTGCAGTGATGATGGAGGAGCCAAGAATCTGCGGAATTCAGAGGGGAGATCGTTCCAGAGGCGTGGTGCTGTGTTGGATATGGCTCGGATGGAAAACTTGAGATGAACAGTGACTGGAGGTCGAGAAAGACTGAGATAGGAGGGTGATCGGGTGGAGCGGATTGCCTCGAAGGTGAAGAGATCATGGAGATACTTCGGGTGGGAATATTGTAGGGAGTTGTAGGACACCACAGGAGAGAATGGGAGAGAGAGGGGGATTGTGAACAGTGGCTGGAGGCCTTAACTAAGGGATCGCGTAGACAAGTAGGAATGGAGCCAGAGTAGAGCAGTGCCAAAGACTCTAAACCAACTTAAACAAAACTTACAAAACGTTTATGTCATATATAATGATATATTTCAATTAAATAAGTTGCTTTCAGTAAGAGTTAATAGGCAATGATGTCAATCGCTTTGTCTCCTGTCCGGCTGGTTAACCGACGAACTTGGACTGGAAGCTGATTTTATCGAGGATCGGATGTATTGCACCGATGAGCCTCTGAGATTCGCCGAATGTCCAGACACCCATGCCCCACCAATATTTTGGAAAAGTCTCCTCCAGTGTTAACGACATTTTATGTCTGCCAGGGCCGTTGATGTTGACCTTACTTTACCCATAATAGTCAATAGGTCTAACTTGATAATAATACAAGCGACTAAGTTAAGAAAATACCTATCTTCTACTAGCGACTAAATTAATATGAGCCGTCATATTAGTTTTTCTTTCCAAACTTATTAATCGCTGGCTACAGCGAATAATAAACGCATTCACACTTAGTCTCTTCCTTAATAAGCTTAAGTGGATTTTTGCTGAGTCTCGCCATAAATATTATAGAAAGCATCACAGCTCTTTACGACACGGACGAGACATTTCTGCTGTAACAAATCGCCAGGTCGACATTAAATGCTGCTGTTAATCTCTGCGCTTAGCCTTAGAGTAGCTCTTTAGAAATTAGGACTTTAAAATTGCTATTATTACGATGTCTTGCTTTAAGATGTTAATCCATTTCAAAGTGACGAACCAACCTCAGCAAAGCTAAAAAGCGCTCATTTCCTCGAATTTTAAACCAACTTCTGCCTCATGTGACTCAATCCAGCTCTGAAACGATACATAGTCCAAAGGGATAATAGGCCTACTAATATGCCTAGAATCGTAAATGTAATAAATCACCTTTCATTACATAAAGTTCAGGCCATGAATTAATTAAAGCATTTGTTGATCTAGTTTAACACGTTCTGCAGATAAGTGAAGATGGCGGATTCGGCAAAGAAAGTTGAAAAACAAATTAGACAGATAACGGATTGTTCAATTTGCATCAATGCATTCACTGATCCACGAATGTTGCCATGCATTCACACATTCTGTTTTGAATGCCTGGAACGCACAGCAGAAATGACATACATGGGACCAGGAGACAAGATGCCTTGTCCGCTGTGTAGAAAAGAGTTCACCATTCCACAAGAAGGAATCGTTGGTCTGCAGAAAAACTTCTTCATAGAAAAACTCTTGACAATTGGAAGCGAGACAGAGGACGACATAAAACGAATGACTAACGTGAAATTCTGCACCAAGCACAGGCATACACCATTAGACTTGTATTGTATCGACTACAAGAAAATCGTCTGCGTTTCTTGTTTTGTTGAAAGTCATAGGCCTAAGTCGCACGATTGCAAAGATGTCGCCACAGTCGATGAAGAATTTCGCCAATTGATAGAAAAGTATGCATGGAAGACATCAAACTATGCAGATGAAATGCTGTCACTGAAAAAGAATGCGGAAATGAGAAAGGAAGATTTCCTGAAGAAAATAGCAGAGAACGAAACGGCCATAATTAAAAGAAGCCGGGAATTTAAAAGTCTGATAGATAAACACACAAAATCGCTCTTAGATGAGCTTTCTCGAATAAAATCATGTCACCAAAGGGAAATGGAAAATAAAATGGAAGAAATAGACACATACAGCACAATATTTAGAAGTATTGAAACTTACTGCACTGATCTGAGATCAAAAGGATCAGCCAGCGACATTTGCAGTTTGGTTGACCAATTACTTGCTAGAGCAGTCGATTTGGGAAAAGATCACGAGGCATTCATTGGTCGTCCACTTCAATCAATCGACGTTTCTTTCCAATCAGCAGGTTTAAGAGAAGTTTTGCAGAAATCCAAGAGCAACTGCGTGGGACAAATCAAAGGTAATACTTACAAAAGTGTGTATTGTATTGTTCCTACGTAGAATCACGCTTTATGCTAAACTGTCGAATCAGCACATTATAGGATGTCGTTGAGGTCTTTGCTTGTATTTCATCTGTATTGGCCTGTTCATCTTCCGCAACTGAGTTTAACCTTCAGATCGATCTGAGTGTTTCACAGATATCTGCCGCTTTTGTCCACTGGAGATTTATAATGAACTTTGCTTAGATGTGACCATCGATTTATGAGGAAACAGCGCCAGAGTTATCTTCAGTTAATAACTGTCACATTAAATGTAGGCCCTAATTATAGTTTAGAAGTAACTTTTCTCGAATCACAAGAAGGACATTCTGTCCAAAAATGATAGAAGTCCTATTGCAAGCCCTCCAGTGTGTCGCGCACTAAGTCATTAATACAAGTTAAATAACGTTTTACAATCTGATATGTTTTGATTTAATCACCTTTTTGCGCGAGGTCATATAACCGCGAATATCAAGGCTAGATTTTAGGGTCAATATTGATTAAGTTGGTATAAATCTGAGTGCTGATGTAAAGTTTATGCAATGACATACCTTGTAAAAAAAGCAAGATTTAATTAAAACCTATTTAGATGTTCATCTTAGTTGTAAAACAGTATTCTTTTCAAAACCACTAATAAAGATTTTAGGATGCTGAGTTCAACCAACAATTTATTTGCATTCGCAGCTAAAAAAGAAACTACTTCATGGTCTGAGAGCTATGCAGTTGTCGTTGGATTAAGTGATGGTTTGACCATAACAAATGACGTCATTAAAATAAATCTACATCGGGCAAACGAAATCTCAACACAGAATCAAATACCCACTGAAATGGCGATGGAAGCAGTCGCCGCCGTTTACTGTAACACGATGTACGTTACAGGAATAGGAGCCACTCACAGTGAAATCTGGAAATACAGTCTCGCTTCTGGTTGGGTGAAATGTGCATCTTTAGTTCAAGGCCGACATAGACACAGCGCAGCATTTGTAGATGAAGTATTGTACATCTGTGGAGGAGTTTTTGACTCAAAAGGAAGCGTTCTCGACAGCATCGAAGCTTATAACGCAGTCGCCAACAAATGCGCCACAGTCGGAAATTTGGTCTATTGTGTACAGGGCACTGGTAATTGTGTCCCACACAAGAGTTCACTTCATATCTTTGGTGGATCAGATAAGATAACAACGCTGTCCATCACGTTCAAGTGTACAACACCAAAGAAAACACATGCTCTGTCCTTTCGAAACCAATGCCGGGGCCTAATGACTTGATGGGAGCTGTACTTTGGAAGACATCTGTTATTTTAGTTGGACAGTACACTTGTTTTATATTTAACTTCGAGACGGAGACTTGGCAAGAAAGACAACAGTTTAAGACCGACGTTATTCACTTTTCTTTGGTTCTTGAGAATGAAAGAATCTTTGTCATCGGTGGAGGTATGAGTGAGACTGATGAGTATGGTGAAGACAAATGGAAATGCAGAGACGACGTACGTTATGTCCCTCTTCAGAATATCCTCCAAGATAAACCGACTGAGTGGAGGATTCACGGGAAATTGCCAAAACCATCCCTTGTGAATGCTTGTGCAAATATGCGCCTTTTATTCTAGCAAATAACACTGACATCTTTGGGCGGCTTGCGGTTATACGACCTACCTTTAGTAACACTGTTTTGTATTTTCAACTTGTGGCTGCTGTTGACATTTAACTTACATTATCGTCAGCTAAAGATAAAAAGCATCTTATCGAAATGCAGTGCCCAAGTATATAATTTCGTTTATTATGAATCAAAGTTGACAAACCGCAACTTCTTACAAATGATGCGTGTAATGTGGCGCATGGCAGTCTGGTATAAACCGCCTGACCCCGGTGGGGGCACTCAGCGCTAGTCCAGTGTTTAATCTATACACCTTTTGGGGGATTTCCCCCAGGATTTATGTTTCCCCCGAGGCCAGCAATATTTTAAAGTAGACACTTTGGGGGGAATTCGCCTCCCCCAGGATGCATGTAGCGCTCCCCCGAGAGACGAGGAGTGAAACGAGTAATATAAGAATAAAATTACAGAGAAAGATATATGAAAGTTTTTGAGAGATGAATTGCTAAAAAAAGGTCGTCAAAGTAAGGAATGTGGGATGAATTACTAAAAAAAGTCATCAACTTTTTGAAGATGAAAATCCCCCAAAATCGTCGTTGGACGTTGGAAGACGGACGAAATTTTCCCAGAAAAGGTCGCCCTTGTTACTCCCCCCTCGACAAACCTTATATCCCCCCTCAGAAGAGGGGAACTAGATTAAACACTGTGCTAGTCTCTATGATGTTAAATGATGTTAAGTGTCATTTAAAGAAGAGAGCTTGTGAAACAGTGAACAGGATAGCGAAGTTGAACGGATAAAGAAATTTTAAAGTAATTAACCCATTTATTTTCTTCTTTACAATAAATACAGAATTAGCATCTAATAGCTCTACACTAGACTAAAAACTGTTGTACTTGGTAGTGCTAGAGTCGGGAGCACCCCTGAGAGTCCCCTCGAAGAGGAGGGTTCTAGGACTTTTCGCCCCCGGAAGATTCGCCCCCGGAAGATTCGCCCGCGCCATTTCGCCACCCGGAAGTATCGCCCCGGAAGACTAGAAGCGGGATCTATGATAAAAATGTAACTAAGGCTAGAAGCGGGATCTATGATGAAAATGTAACTAAGGCTAGAAGCGGGGGCGAATCTTCCGGGGGCGATTCTTCCGTGGGCGAAATTTCCGTATCCCAAGAGGTGCTATATAAATACTTAGAAAAGTTTAGACACAGAGTAACAGAGAAAGACACAGCAACAGAGACAGATACACATACACGGACGAACAAATATTCACAGAATATATATGACCAATTTCCAAGCTTCTATAGCGCCACAATTCCCGTCTGAACCCTTTTGAAAGTAGAGTCAAATATTCTTTTAGAAATGAGAAGCAATGTAGCAAAGGCGTTCATAATTCAAGCGACATTCAGACGTTTTCGGCGTTTCTGAGGGTCCATAGAATAGTGGTAACATCACTGGCGTGAAGAGCAGTAGGGAGCAGTATCGCTTTCCGCAACCCTCTCAAAGGTCCATTTAGCCTATCATTCGCGAGATGGCGCGTTGTTAAAACTTAGCTGTGGGACGTGATGGGCGCCTTGCATGGCTGCCGTATAGTTAAATTCGACTCCTGTAACAACTTGTGATGATCGTTTCATACTGATATGTAGGCCTAATCATACTGCGTAATTGTCATTTTGAAAATATTAAACGAAGCTTAATATTATTATTATTATTTTTTTTTTCATTTGTACATTTGTTTATCAAACAAACAAAACATCACTCGACAAGTTCTGGCCGCATGAAAGTTCCTATGAAGGCAACAGCATTGAAGCGTTGTATGGCGATTGACAACCGCTGGAGTAGATAACAAGTCTCCCTAGGGTCTCCGGTGGTTAAAGCTAAGTATCTCCCCAAGTCTTTTATAAGGGCCATTCCGTCGTCATTGATAGGGCCTAAGGTCTCGAAAGCCAGAGGGACAAAAAAGTGGTCTGCGCGGATCTGGCTGTACTTGTTGTTCTTTCTCGTGGCCGCTAGTTCCGCTGCTGCTCCTGATGTCGCGGACGTTGCATGAAGGTAAGAGGGCGCCACAGTGTCAGTTACGGTGACGTCCCATACAAGACTTCGGCCTCTGCGCCATGGTATCAGCGTAAGTCCGTCCGGTCGTCTCCCGTCCGTCCTCTACAGTCCAGGTGGTTCCTTGATATTAGGGACGCCCGCTCGTGATAGGCCTCGGCTTATCAAATCATTCAAAGCCGCATGTCTGGCTTATTATTATTATTATTATTATTATTATTATTATTATTATTATTATTATTATTATTATTATTATTATTATTATTATTACTATTATTACTATTATTATTATTATTATTGTTACTACTATTGATTTACAGACTACACTGAGACATCTATATATCGCGTTTTCCGCGTTTAATAGTTTGAAAACTTAACATTAACGTCTAAAACTCCGCCTGTACCGGTCTGTGCCACTAGTTCCAGTCCCAGCGACTTAGTATCATAGTGCCAATGTCGTTTGATGTAAAAAAAATAAGTAAGCAAGCAGTTTCTTTATTACCCAGTTGCGAACAGCATGCTGAAGAACACACGTTATACGACAAAATCATAAAGCATACGAATTGTCAGGATGTGACAGCAGTGAATAGTGGCAAAGTCCAATGTCTCAACTTTCAGCATGGTGTGATTGTGATATTTCAGTTCATTGACTGTGGAAGGCAGCAAAGCAGTCGACATGTAAAGCAGCAAGACATTTACTACACTGACGTGAAACTTCCTTGCCACAATGTCCACACCACATCTGGTTTGGAATGCTTTCGACGGTGTGATCCATGTGGTCATATCTCACCTCTGGCAGCACTCGCTTCCTCTGCAGTATACAGGCTCAATGCTTCCGTTCTGAGCGGGCTGAGTAGGCCTATTTCAGAAGATATACAGTGACAATGCGCCGTGTTAATTCCAGGAGATCAAGTTTCTCAGTTGCACTGGAATGACCATGTCTATAGAGCATCCAAGCTTTGTTAACAGATGCACTGACCAAGAAGGAGAAGAGTGGCCACCACCACTTCTTAGTGCGGATTGAGATCTGGTAGGTTGCAATGTTTTGGTCAGCACGGTCGACGCCACCCATGTATCTGTTGTAGGCAATGACCACATGTGGCTGAGGGACAGAGATGGCCTTCTTGTCCTTGTTTGACCAACGCCGTGCTTGACCTGGTGGTGCTGCAGAGTGACAGTTTGATGCCAGTGTAACAATGTTCCTGTCGTGCCACTGAACTAAGGTGACCTCGACAATGAAATGTGGGGCCTTCTCGTTGGCTAGGCCTTCTATCTGAAATGGACTCTCTTTGAAGCGGCATATCCTGCGTAGGGATAATTCGTGTACTTTTTTTAATCAGCGTTTGAAAACTCTTCTTTTTCGTCGGGGCTGGGCTGGGAGCGCTTCTGAGTATATATCTTGAAGGGGCACTAAATAAATTTATTGAATAAATGAATGAATGAAAATAAGATTCCAAATTTGGGACATGAATAAGAATGAGTGACCAAAACGTAAGCCTGTCAATGATGGTTTGCACATTGAGCCAAAACTCATAGTACGGTACCATATATGCTCAGCGTCCTTTTAAAAGGACGGCAAGTTTTCGTCAAAAATTTCCAAAATGAAAAAACTGTTGTTTGGGAAAATGAAATGGTATAGGAACGTAGTCATATAATAGCTACTCAAAACTCAAAAGAAAACTATTTTATATAATAGCTGAATAGTAAAAATAAATTACTAAGCCTATTTCTTCTTGATGGACGCCATTTCTGGATCCCAAAATTTGACAACTTTGAGTGTTAAAAACACAAGCAAAATCTAAAACTTCTATAAATTTTTGCATAGATATTTGTTTAACAACATCAGTGAGACGCTAGAAAGCAAAAATTATGAAATAATTTGATGTGATCAAAAAAAGTAAGTAAATATTACTGTCCTTTTAAAAGGACGTGGTCATTAACGGGTTAATAATGTTATAATAGGTAGGCCTACGTATTCATTGAATATATTCAACATCTCGAGATATCCGGAAAATTGTTTCCACTTCGAAATTACTTGGAACCCGCATTGTATTTATTTTTCGATTAAGCGAAAACAAGGTATTATATTGCGCCTTATAAAGCAATTTAAAGGTGTCTAAAAGACCATAATAATGTATGCGCGCGTTTAACGATATTATGCGGCTGTCTTACGTCTACTATACGATGAATTGAAACACCCGTTTCTGAAACAAACTGAATGAGTGCGTGGACTAAAACAAGCACTAAAGTAATTTAGAGCAGGACCAGAGATCCCAAAACTGCAGTGCTTCAGACGATGAAGAAGTAGAAAATGATCAACAGTATCAACAACTGTTACAGCAGACAAGTCAAGAAGAACAGGTGCTGTCACCTTACCTCTGTCTATTTAGTATTATGTCATCATGAACAGCAAAATGTGCGGATTCTGTTGAGTGAGACTTACGATAAGCCGACTGAAAACGGGGGATTAGTGAGTTTGATGATAGGTGAGTTTGCAGGCGATTCATGACTACTTGTTCAAGGATTTCATCTATAGAAATTGGAACAACAGTTCTATGGCATACTAAAGCATATAAAGCATATAAAGACAGGGCAGGCCTCTCGATAGTGTTGCGTTTAGCGTGCTGGACTGTCAATCGAGAGGACGAAGGTTCAAATCCCCGCCAGGCGGACGCACTATACGCTGAAGTCGTTTAAAAAAACTGAAGTCGTTAACACTTCATATAGCCTACATGTCTGCCTCAGTGCTAGCTAAACGGACTGCTCTTTTTTCCTTTATAGACAGGACAGTCTTCGACTGTGGCTTATGATGTCTGTGCAGATGTACCGGTACCGTCTATGAACTCAATGCGTGGAGAGAACATAATCAGGATGCATTGAATTATACTAGTTTTGTAGATAATTTAAGGGACGATTTACGATAATAGTGTACGTAGTTTGGATATTTGTGACGTTGCAGGCATTGTTCTTAAGTTTGTTTAATGTGAAATAGCACAGATCTATGACCCAATCTCTGTACTTGAACTGCACTAGAGAGACTGTATAGTGTAGAGTTAACCCTCGGGCTACCAAGGGGAGGGGTTACCAATCCCCTACGTTTTTCTACCAAAAACATTTTGGCAATTGGAATATAATTTGTAGCTGTAGGAGGTCCATCTCATACATTTTTAGGTAAAAATCGTGATGGTATCCCACGAGATTAACAGTTATACCCGAAATAGCCTAGGTACCAGAGGGTGGTGGTATCCACCCCACCCTAGTTTTTCTACTATAGCATATTCAATATTCTTTCTGGAAGAGAAACAACTATGCCATTCTTTAGAGGGAATGTATGGCTATATTTGCTTGCTTAGTAATTTGTCTTTTTGAAACCGAAAGTGATCATAATAAATAATAATACGCTTTCTCAGTGTGAAAATCGCTGATGGAACATCACGATATGGTTGGGGACGGGAAGGGCTATAAACAGTCGAAGCAGAATGCTAACAAAGTAAAGCAGTGCTGGGAAGTGTTCAAGAAGCCGGTTTGTAAAATGTATTCGCACAAAACAATGGAAGTAACTTGCAATAACGCCAAGGATCACTGACCTATTTGACTGCCGGGAACAATAACACAATTTCTTGTTCATGTTGAAATAGCTGCATGCCTTTAGATTTTGCCTGCAACTAAAACAGACATTGGACTAGTTTGTATTGTTGCAAATAAAGCCTCATTATATTTAAAATATTCTTGGATACATAGTTCATTTTCAAAACTGACATCATTTTGTATTGTTGTATCCAACAAGTACAAATTGTGCGGGATAATATGAAATATCGTTAAATAGACCGGTGCCTTTGTTCAAACTTATATAATTTCCAGATGCATTTATATATTTTACAACTAAATACACCATTTTTGTCAGAAATGAATGCTGAATCAAATGCTATATTGCAAGATATGATATTTTAAACCAAACACGAAATCCCGGGGGTGGTATCCACCCCCTCCACTTGTTAGCCAATGTCGCAAAAAACCTTGGTAGCCTGATGGTTAATAGCAGGTTCCCTAAAGTAGGCATGACGCTTAAAAATTAGAAAGAAATTAAGAGTTGCCGGTGGAGATCTGGAAACACAATGTCTAAAATAGTGACATGGAATAGGAAAGCTGACTTATTGATTGTATGGAATAGGAAAGCTGACTAATTGATTGCATGGAATAGGAAAGCTGACTTATTGATTGTGTGCCTTTCAATCACAAGAATCAATTGACCATCGGTAGATGTTTGACATTGCTACCAAGTAACCATATTATTTCTTATTAACCAGCTACAGCTTCTTTAGCATAATGAACCCACTTGGTCTAAAGTAGATTGGGAATGGCAGTTTATGAAAATACAGATGAGCAAGAACTAAGAAAAATAGAAGAATATTCGATAATCATAATATCGAAATACAGGGTTCTGCTCATTTTTCAAATTTAGTCTAATTTAAGATACTTATATCCTGCGGCATTGTACCTTTTCAGGCATTAGAAATGAAACTGCTTACATTTGTATTATCTGATCATAAGAAATCGGTTTCCGTCGAGTTGACTACAGCTCTCCGCTTTCAGCGTTTCTGTTATTTTTCTTACTTGATTTACTAATAAGCTGCTATATCGACTCATTTTAATGCAATCGTTTTGGTTTCATACTTGACACATGAGACGTTTAACGACTCAACTGCTTTAAGCAACACTGGATGGATCAAAATTGGTTTTTGAAGTCATTGGCTACGACAGCATCAACAGACAGTTATATAAGATTATGACTAATTAACCTTCAAAACATATACATTCCACCACCTTATAATCCCGAGTCTATCAATAAGCGGGTTCGACATCTCAGTGACCTATTTAGGTCAGCTCGACCTACATAGGTCATTACTACCGGAAGCGCTGTTGTTGCTGCGGTAAACATATATAAGATTAATGATTTAGATGGTTTCAAACGTTGGAATTTGGAGTATTTATGTATTAAGAAAATTTTCCGGAATCTGGGATTAACAATTATTCAATGTAGAAAGAAACAACAGTTGGTGGCTTTATCGTATGCCGCATTTAGCCAAAACTACACTCGGCAGCGCAACAGCCCGATCAGCTGTGATGTCAATGTTGAACAGAGGAATGCGAGTCGACACTCCGGCCTGGTGAGATTATACCCAAGTAGGAGACAGAGAGACGGCTGAAACACTGCTGAAGAAAAGCGACGTTCTGGCCTACTTTCCCCATCCAATCAAGTCGCTTCTGAATTGACAAAGCAGGCAGATAAACGCCTCCTTAAGACAGCCATTGCAGACCACGGCCATGCTCAGAGACCATATTATTTTCCATCTGATCGCAATGTCCCTCATAATCTCCGGCCACGGGCTCATAATTTCACATTACCTGATAAAAACGACAAAAACTTTATCTCCCGTAAGCTCTATAAAACACTTGTTAACAATTAACTATTTTAGCACTATACTGTTTTTCTCTTATATGTATAGGCTACCTTATTCTAAAATCCATTAATCTCTTCAGTCTCTTTCATTAACTGATTTCAGTGCATATTTTAATGGATTTCGACTAGTGGGACAAAGTCAGCCAAGACTAGGGGATCTGGGCCGAAGCCCCAGCCGACAATGCATTTTACAGCATTTGCTGCCAAATGGAGCCAATTTTAGCCACTTTATTTTACCAAATTTGATTTCTATTATTATACATATCCCGATTAAATTCATGCATAGAAGTTTGAAAATATGACATATCTAGTTCAACCATACTACCAAAATAATTGATATAAGTAAGTTAGTGACAGGCTGAGTGACTGTGACCCAGTGGATGAGCTTCAGGTACAACAAACAATGATAGCTTTGACTTCGGCAACCACGATCAACTTTATTTTCCAATTTGGTTTAGCAAAGAAAACAAGTAACATTCTATTAATGTTTGCTTGGTGAGTGACCCATATGGGTCCATCCACCAAACAAATATTTATAGGATGTAGCTATAGTATTCATCAGCTATAATGTTACTGTTTTGGTCAAGACAGAGTTCGGTCACAACAACTTCCCATATGGTAAGATCAGTTACTGCAGAAAAACTTGTGCGCATAGAATTGCATGGCATAAATGTCTGGATCCGAATGTCCGGATCCGAATGTCCTTCGCGCCTCTCTTTGCTAGTAAGCAATTTGGCTATGCATGGCGGCTTCGGGTGAAAATATGCAGTGCCCACTCCATTGACATTGAATGATATCAATAACCGATCATTAACAGTATCCAAAGACACTGACAGTCGATGGCTCGTTCTCAGATTGTCACAGTGAGAGACAGATCACTCATTCTAATGTTGTAAAATTACATTAAAAGTAGAGTATTGCAGAGACAAATCACCCAAACTACTGGGACAAATCTTAAAACTACTGGGACATTTGTCCCCCTAGTTATAGTTAAAATATGCACTGTATGATTTATTTTCACTTGCACTTATTGTCTTTGTAACACTGTGAAATCCCATCACTTATTGACGGGAATCTTTCAATAAACGAATATTTAATTGATTGATTGACATCAAACATTTATTACATTATGCTAAACGTTTTTATTGTGCTACTAATTTTGTTCTGCCTGTATATTCTGAGCTTGAACTTAAGCAGATTGAAGAAAAACACGTGGTCAGAGTAAAAGTTCACTTTGGTTTGTTTTGCACATGAAGGTTTTACACGAGCAAACAAATTATATCTGATAAAGTGTGTGATGCTGCTTCTGTTATTAAATTGATAATGGAGGGCTAAAATTTTACTGCTGGTCTTTGAGATGTGGCCTTGAAAGGAAAGTGAAAGAAGTTGAAACATATATGTGGTTCAAAACTTGGATCATGAAAACTTAGCAGTTCCAACAGGAATGTGGCTTATATATGTACATTCATAAGAGACTTTCAGTTTTATGTGCTTCACCAGATAGAATTGTCACTTATAGATGCTGTGGTGAGGGATTGCTTGAGGTTAAGTGTCCAATTAGTTTTGCAGACATAGATCCTGCTGAAACCACTTCTGCCACGTGTTGTGACTGCTGATGGTCATGTCATGTTAAGTCGCACTCATCAGTATTAAAAGTAACACATATTCAAATGCAGATAGCAGTTCGGTAATAGGCAGTGGTGTGATTTTTCAGTAAGTGAGGCACCTTTTTTGAAAGAAAATTGTTTAACAAATCATTCTGGGATGTTTGCCAATCGATGCTAGAGACTTGTTTTAATACTTTCGTTTTCCTAGCACCATCTGAGAGCAATGCACAAGCTTAACCAGAAAATATTAAAAGTATTAATTAATTAACTAAAACTTAAGTATATTTAATCTTTTTACATAGAATCACACCTGTAACCATTTTATACTCTGTTGCAATGACTGGTAGTGAATGTTTCATTAAGATGCTTAATTCAGACATCTTAAAATTGCCCGCATGCATTCACTAAGTAAGAGTGCTCGAGTTGAAATTATGCTAAACATAGATCACAGATTGGTTGATCCAGACGAATGGATTTTCATATTTTTGAAGTAATGCTACAAATCATAAACATTAAATGCAATCGACCCACAGCGACTTGCGTTTCGTTTGTTGACAAAGTTGGTAGTAATGACTTCGAGGACAATTAAGTGGGTCGAGTCAATGCGCATGCGCACACGACATGTCGAAAGGGCTTATTTTCGTAGCGCAGGAAACCAGTCTATGGATGCAAATTAGGTCAATCACAGATAACTGGGTCGTACTTTCATTTACATAGCCTACATATACCTCACATAGACTAAAGCGAAGCTATTTTAGATTAAAAAAACTGTTGGAGACCGACACAGAGTAAGATAACTTTTACCTCTTTCTGCTTCAGTTCTAGAAAATACAATTTGCTTTTCAATGAATTTAGGAGTTGGAATTTTCAAACAGCCTGTAGATGTAACTGTGTGCTAGATGCCATCGATAGGCTGTCGTAAATGTAAATGTAAATCTCCGAAATTTCTCAGCGCCACACAAAAGCCACGTCAGGGAGACCAGCTTAATCACCGGCGCTATATCAAATCAAATCCGCAATAGCCATATCCGCCTTATCCGGTGCCAGGTCAGAGTCCGGGAGGTCAAGCCGAGTCATAGTCATAGAACTGTTTTCACCATAGCATTGAACAACCATTACAAATCAATTCAGGATTTAGTGATGTTGGAGAACACTTTAGATTAAATCCCTTAGCTGACAATAGATCTTAATCTGTGAGTAATACATTTAGTTAGACTGAGCAGTTTTGCAAATAAGAATTTGAAATCGAAAGTAAAAGTTAGACCATGGAAAATTTATCCCTTAATTTCCAATGACGCAGATTTCTTTTTGAGGAAGCGACGAACGACGATATATTTATACAATACTGTTATTGCTTTAATGAATGAGAAGAGAAAAACATGGGTGACAAAGGTCGTTGGATGGTTGTTTTAGCGTAGATCTTGATGCATTATTTTAATGAATTTCTGTAAATGGCGATTTAGGCAAATCGATCACCTCATCTGACTAAGCCGAACGCGCAGTAACCCTGCCGTAGATTCGCGCCTCAGATTCGCGATTTTCAGCCACAGATTCGCTGTCCGCTAAACAGTCGCCATCTGGCGGTTGACTATATTATAAATCACTATTTAAAATGTTTCAAGGTGTTCTAGCAATAATAATTGTAAATGGACGTACAGGAATACAGCAACTTGTTAATGCAAATGGGCCTATAAACGCCTATAGGCCTACATATAGGCCTCTTAAGGCCTATATATGCGCCGTAACTGCATCCACATATTCAAAGAAACTTACGAATACGCCTCAATGACAGCCACACATTCAAATAGTCCTGAATATACGCCCATATGGCCAGACCTACAGCCACAGATTCAACTTGATCTTTCTATATGCCAACATTGCCAGTCACAGATTCAGTATAGGCCTGTATAAGCGCCCTAACGACGGCCATATATTCAATTAGACCTTTTTATGCGCCAACATGGCCAGTCACAGATTCAGTATAGGCCTATAAAAGCGCCAGACCTACAGCCACAGATTAAACTAGACCTTTCTATCAGTGATATTTCAGTTCTAAGAATAATTCCCAATTTTGCTTCTAAATCAGTTCAGAAGACTCAATTTCAATTCTAATTCTATTCTCGTTCTGAAAATAATTCCTATTTCAGTTATAATTCCAGTTCTCAAATAATTTCAGTTCTAATTTCAGTTCTGAAATAATTTCAGTTCTAATTCCAGTTCTGAAATAATTTCAGTTAAGCTTATAATTCCAGTGATGAAGTAGTAGTAGGGCCCATTATGTATAATTGAGCTCTCAAATAACAACGCAAAACCACAACTCGTGCAGTTGTTAGTCAGTTATGTCAACATGTTATATAACGTGAACTTCAAATGTTTTTGTAAAGTTTCAGAAAGACTCTAATTCAACAGACTTAAGACTTGTGCATACGATTTCTTCACCTGGCAGTTAGCAATCCGCACAAAGAAAAAAAATCCTCTCTAGAAATTCTTAGAGCAGTGCTTCTATTAACTTCTGAATTCGTGGAGTCATGGACACATCATTTCACAAAATTTGGAATTCAAGCAAAATAGATAACAGTCATGAACCCCACACCCATCCATTTTTGGAGTCCCGTAGGGCCACAGTAACAGTAAAATATCTGAATTTCTGATATTGGGGAGGATAACACATTGTTTTTTGTTCGTATTTCTTACCAATGTTAAATTGTTCAATCACAAAATCGCAAGAACTTTTTCTTCTAGCTTTAATAAAATTTACTGTATGGTTATGCTCAGCACAACCATGACATAACATCTATTAATAGGTCAGTGTATGCATACAATTATGAAATAGGTTAGTGTACGCAACGCACACAGTGAAACACGGTATTTTTAGCATCCCTTGGATGCATCGTTTAATAATTTATTTATGCATCCTTTCACAACTTAGGTGCGTCCTTGGACACAATACGTTATTTTCTGCACCAGCTTCAAAATTTTTAATTCCCGGACGCACACTCTCGGAATTGCTGTTTGTGAGGCTGGTGCTGACAGAAGGTCTTCAATTACAGAAGCAATCTTGCTGTTGGATGCATGTCTCATTACAGATTATGCATCCCAAAGAAACCACAGCCGAACATTAACGATCTTAATGGCTCACGGTCGTATGACGGATCCCACTTGTACAAATCGCATACCGCAAAATTTATTATATATGTAATAATTTCCGTTCGGAAAATAATTCCTATTTCTATTCCTATTTCCGTTCTCTGTAGCGTATTTCAGTTCTCGTTCTATTCTCGTTCTCAAAATAATTCCCAATTTTCGTTCTTATTCTCGTTAACGGAAATTGATAATTTTACTTCTAATTCCTATTTCCGTTAACGAAAATATCACTGCTTTCTATATGCCAACATAGCCAGCCACAGATTCAGGATAGGATATATAAGCGCCCTAACGACGGCCACAATATTCAACTAGACCTTTTTATGCGCCAACATGGCCAGTCACAGATTCAGTACAGTATATATAAGCGCCAGACCTACAGCTACAGATTCAATTAAACCTTTCTATACGCCAACATAGCCAGCAACAGATTCAGGATAGGATATATAAGCGCCCTAACGACGGCCACATATTCAACTAGACCTTTTTATGCGCCAACATAGCCAGCCAGAGATTCACTTTAGGCCTATATAAGCGCCAGACCTACAGCCACAGATTAAACTAGGCCTTTCTATACGCCAACATAGCCAGCCACAGATTCACTTTAGGCCTATATAAGCGCCTGACCTACAGCCACAGATTCAAATACACCTTTCTATACGCCAACATAGCCAGCAACAGATTCAGTATAGGCCTATATGAGCGCCAGACCTACAGCCACAGATTCAACTAGACCTTTCAATACGTCAACATAGCCAGCCACAGATTCGCCAGAACCACAGCCACAGATTCAGATACGCTATATTGGTTGCAATGAATGTTGAAATGGAATAGACATTTGAAAATCCACATAAGCTTGCAATGACGTGATTATTATACGTACTTGGTTCACATTACAGTTGTCAGTGTATAATAATCATAGACCGTATAAGAGGCCCAAGTTAATATACAAAGCATTGTATTTCATTTTAATACAATGGAAATATACATTGGCATGCATGTAATAACTACACTTTTACTTCCAATGGCGTTTTGTAGACTGTATTGTATTGTATCTAGACATTTATAAAGCGCCTCTTGCAGAATAACTATTCAGGGCGCTCTCAGCACAGAAGCTGCGGGGAAACAGAAATGCCTTTATGGAACGGGAGACCGATGAGGAAAAGTTTGGCCCTGAGCAGAAGGGGAAGGGCATTCCAGATCGTGGGAGCCATCACTGCAAACGCCCGGTGCTGGGCCAAGGCAGTTTTAGCCCTGGGAACAAAAAGATCAAGCCGATTTACAGAGCGCAATGAGCGAGAAGAACATGCGGATAGCGGTTTTCGCAGATAGTTCGAGAGATATTTCGGGGCAGTAGGCTGCTGAGATTTATAGACAAGGAAGGCGATCGTATATCGGATGCGCGCAGCAATAGGGAGCCAGCGTGTATGTGGCGTTCGCTTCGCCCTCTAGCGACCGCGCGCCCTGTTGCAAGATATTGGCTGGCAGGACATAACGAGAAGGATTTAAACCCGGATCAGTGTGGGACCTAACTGATCAAAAGTATTTGCTTGACATTTTGTGAAGCGGTAATAAAGGGATATTGTTCTCAATCTCTGGCCAGGCGTGATCCAGGTGCTATGTCGCACTCCAGGTAGATAACCACGGCTAATCGAATCCTGCGTCTGTTAGGCCTATGTTGCAAGTGATTGCCCGTCAGACAATCTGAAAATATTGGCGACATAGGGGAGAGTTGCCATAAATGGACCACCTAAGGGAAACCGAGGTTTACTGAATGAATGCTACCGAATTTCTAAAAGGAAATTACGCCATATGATGGGTTGATTATTCAAGTATGTTGTTAATAATCAATTGACAGATAGTATTCATGCATTTATGAAAAATAACTAAAACAAGTTATCGGTCCAATTCAGGAAACTAAGTGTGGTCCATTCCAGGCAACACGGACTACTTTTGCTTACGGAAGTTTCGCCCCCGGAAGATTCGCCCCCGGAAGATTCGCCCCCGCGTATATCAACGACCAAGTAAGTAATACGGGTTATATTTTCATAGATCCCGCTATTAGTCTTAGTTATATTTTCATCATTGATCCCGCTACTAGTCTTAATTGCATTTTCATCATAGATCCCGCTACTAGTCTTAGTTATATTTTCATCGTTAATCCAGCTTCTTCTCTTAGTTACATTTTCATCATAGATCCCGCTACTAGTCTTAGTTATATTTTCATCGCGGATCCAGCTTCTAGTCTTAGTTACATTTTCATCATAGATCCCGCTACTAGTCTTAGTTATATTTTCATCGTTGATCCAGCTTCTAGTCCTAGTTTCATTTTCATCATAGATCCCGCTACTAGTCTTAGTTAGATTTTCATCGTCGATCCAGCTTCTATTCTTAGTTACATTTTCATCGCTAATCCAGCTTCTAACCATAATTACATTTTCATCATAGATCCCGCTTTTAGTTTTAGTTATTTTTTCATCGTTAATCCAGATGAAAATATAACTAAGACTAGAAGCTGGATCTATGATGAAAATGTAAATAAGGCTAGAAGCTGGATTAGTGATGAAAACTTAACTAAGATTAGAAGCTGGAATAATGATAAAATGTAACTAAGGCTAGAAGTTGGATTAGCGATGAAAAATCTAACTAAGACTAGAAGCTGGATTAACGATGAAAGTATAACTAAGGCTAGAAGCTGGATTAGTGATGAAAATGTAACTAAGACTAGAAGCTGCATTAACGATGGAAATGTAATTAAAGCTAGAAGTTGGATTAGCGATGAAAATGTAACTTAGACTAGGAGCGGGATATAAGATCAAAATTTAACTAAGACTAGAAGCGGGATCTATGATGAAAATGAAACTAAGTCTGAAAGCTAGATTAATGATGAAAATGTAACTAAGAATGTTCTATGGTGAAAATGATACTAAGACTAGAAGCTGGATTAACGATGAAAATATAACTAAGACTAGTAGCGGGATCTATGATGAAAATGTAATTATGGCTAGAGGCTGGATTAGCGATGAAAATACAACTAAGAATAGAAGCTGGATCGACGATGAAAATATAACTAAGAATAGAAGCTTGATCTATGGTGAAAATGAAACTAAGACTAGAAGCTGGATTAACGATGAAAATATAACTAAGACTAGTACGGGATCTATGACGAAAATGAAACTACGACACGAAGCTGGATTAGCGATGAAAATATAACTAAAACTAAAAGCGGGATCTATGATGATAATGTAATTATGGCTAGAGGCTGCATTAGCGATGAAAATGTAACTAAGAATATAAGCTGGATCTATGATGAAAATGAAACTAAGACTAGAAGCTGGATTAACGATGAAAATATAACTAAGACTAGTAGCGGGATCTATGATGAAAATGTAATTATGGTTAGAGGCTGGATTAGCAATGAAAATACAACTAAGAATAGAAGCTGGATCGACGATGAAAATATAACTAAGAATAGAAGCTGGATCGATGATGAATATGAAACTAAGGCTGGAGCTTGATTAACAATGAAAATATAACTAAGACTAGAAACGGGGATCTATGATGAAAATGTAACTGAGGCTAGAAGCTGGATTAGCGATGAAAATGTATCTAAGACTAGAACCTGATAATCGATATACGCGGGGGCGAATCTTCCGGGGGCGAAACTTCCGGGGGCGAAATGCCGGGGGCGAATCTTCAAGGGGGAGAATCTTTCGAGGGTGAAAAGTCCTAGAACCGTATTCAAAAGAAGCTGTCAATAGTGAAGGGTCGGAACGAGAGAACCAAAAACCGTTCTGACTTCTCTTCATTTCTTGTTAACAAGCCTGACAATGTTAAATGGAAAATTGCCTAGTGCACTGCCAATTTTAAATGGAACGATCTACTGCTTGAGCCTGACTTTTCTGGCACTGTCTTTAGCGATGCACCACCTGTAACTTACTTGGAAGTCTTGTCTCTCCTTAATCATACTATCCCTAAATCATCTCCGATGGACTTCATACCTACATCACAGTCATCACTCCTTGTCTCCTGTTCCGATATTTTCTCCCACCTTATTGCACATTTGACCAACTTGTCTTTGACTGAAGGCTGCTCTCCTTCGAGTTCGAAATCTGCCTTAGTCACGCCTTTAGGCTACTTAAGATACCTGACCTGGACACCAAAGCCTGTCAAACTTAAGACCCATTTCCGACCTTAATAACATTTCTAAGATTCTCGAAAGTCTCTTCCTCGCACGGATCAAGAAGCACATTAGGGCCTACTTGATCTCCTAATTTCAGTCCTTACCAATCAGCTTACCGTGAAGGCTAATCTACTGAAACTGCTCTTGCCTTTACCCTTGACAACATGTTCTCATCTATTGATAAAGGAAAAGCATGCCTCACAGTTTGCCTCGACCTTAGTGCTGCTTTCGACACTGTCGACCACCAGCTTCTACTCTCTAGACACAGTAAAAGCTTCGATGTCTCTGGGACTGCCTTAAATTGGTTAGCTTCTTAACTCTGCAATCGGTCCCAGCAAGTGGGTATTGGTAGCCTACTGCTCGACCGGATCCTTCTCTGCACTGCTGGTGTCCCTCAGGGCTCTGTTCTCGGTCCCCTATTATTTTCCATCTTCACTTCACCAATCAGTCACATAGCCAATCACTTTGAACTCCAGTTACAACAGTATGGTGATGATTCTCAGCTTTTAATCGCTCTGTCGTCAACGAATCAGTCCGATAAAGTTATAATCTAGAAGAGTGCCTCTCTTCAGTGGATGCATGGTTCTGTGTCTATGGTCTTGCTATAAATCCAGATAAGTCTGAGGCAAACATGTTTGGCTCACGCCAGCAACTGAGTCAGCAAACCTCATTCTAGCGTTGACCTTGCTGGTATTGTTGTTCTAATATCAAAGACTATCAAAACACTCCGGGTCACTTTGGACAGTATAGCCTATCTCACTTTCCAATCCCACATAACAAACCTTTGCAAGTATTGTTTCTATCATATCAGGGCAATGCCTCACATATGGTCTGCTCTTCCCAATGGCGTGTAACAGACCACAGCCTGTTCTCTTGTCTGCTCTGGCCTCGATTATGCCAATTCTGTGTTTGCATGTCAGAATCTTGTCAGATCTTCAAGTCAACAGGCTTCAACGCTTCCAAAATTCTCTGGCTCGTATGGTGTTGCGTGCATCTTCTCGTTCAAACTCATTAACTCTGCTCCATCAGTTGCATTGGCTTCCTGTTGAATTCATAATTAGATTTAAACTGGCCGCTTGACATATAAAACCCTAACAATGTGCACTCCTACCTACCTTCAACCACTACACTCTCCTTACATTCCGCCACGCAGTCTGCGGTCTTCGGTTATGGGTCTTTTGGTCGAGCCTAGATGCAGCACTGCCATGGGCTCTCGTGCATTTCGTGTTGCAGCCCCCAAGGAATGGCACCGACTACCAGTGTTTATCCGTTCCTCAACCTCTTCTTCCTTCAAGAAACGCCTCAAAACTCATTACTCATCACTAGCTTTCAAACATGGATATCTAATTGCTGTCCACCTGGCGGCTGACTAACCGAGCCTCAGATTCACATTTCTGTGTGACTTTGCACGCGTTAAAAATGTTCGTAATAATAATAATAATAATAATAATAATAATAATAATAATAATAATAATAATAATAATAATAATAATAATAATAATAATAATAATAATTTCTGGAAAAAACAACTAATTTAATCTCTAAGACCCTGAGGGAACGAAGTAGGCCCTACCTCAGGGCAAAATAATAATAATAATAATAATAATAATAATAATAATAATAATAATAATAATAATCATACTGGGACATGCCTCTCGTGAAGAATGCGATAGAAAGGTTGGATGCAGCTTCTGGTGACACGCAGCACCAAGCGAGAAGAAGAGCGTTGGCGGCGCCTCATGCCGGTGACTGGCTGTTCGCGCTGCCATTGTCATCATGTGGATTGAGAATGGATGACGAGACGGTGCGAATAGTGACGGGTATTCGCTTGGGAGCGCAAATATGCGAGCCACACACGTGTCCCTGTGGAGCGATGGTGACAGCGGATGGATCGCACGGGCTCTCATGTGTCCTCGGTCCCGGCAGAATGGCAAGACATGCGGCCCTGAACGATCTAATAAGCCGCAGCCTCACACGCGCAGGTGTGCCTAACATCAAAGAACCATCCGGACTCTCTAGATCAGACGGAAAGCGCCCCGATGGATTGACGCTGATCCCGTGGCGTCGGGGACGCAGCCTTGTATGGGATGCCACTGTATCCGACACATTGGCCCCATCCTACCTTCACGCGACTGCAGCAGAGGCCGGGGCGGCGGCGGAACTGGCGGCTGCAAGAAAAACCATCAAGTACAACCAACTACTCGCAGACCACTTGTTCGTACCTGTGGCTTTCGAGACTCTAGGCCCCATTAACACCAGCGGAATGGACTTTGTTAAAGAACTGGGAAAACGTCTAACGTTAATCACCGGAGAACCCAGAGAGACTTGCTATCTCTTCCAACGCCTCTCTGTCACCATTCAACGCTTTAATGCAATTGCATGTCGAGGAACCTTTGCCCAACAGAATCTTGACGAGGGAGAAGCTGTTCCATAATAACACCATAATATCTCCGGAATAGTTTTGACCACCTGAGGGATCATATTATTATTATGATCTTGATTGTACTGTCATTTTCTGATGTGATCTTGCTGTGTGCTTGTCGATTTGAATTAATAAAGACTAAATTATTGTTAAAAAAAAAAAAAAAAAAAAATAATAATAATAATAATAATAATAATAATAATAATAATAATAATAATAATAATTACTATTCAGTCACAGGAGGGTGCACAGCAGGGCGACCCACTGGGTCCCCTGCTTTTCTGTCTCCCACTCCAACCGATTTTAACCCGGCTGCTGTCGCCTTTGGCTTTCGGGTATCTCGATGATCTCACTCTGGGAGGCATAGTTCGAGAATTCGCATTTTACGAATTTTAAGAATTTTAAAAATTCATGAATTTTAACGAATTTGTAAACTGCAGTTTTAAAATTCGTAAAAATTCGTAAAATAATAAAATAATAAAGTTCTTTGCCATGGCAACGAATTTTATTATGTTTACTTTTGAACTTTTTAAGCAAGTAAACGTCAATGTCATAAGCAATCAATCAGCCGTAAAAGATAGCTGACTAGCAACACAAGAGTGCTGATATTCAGTTACTGTTCTACTTGGAGTCTTGAACTTCGATTTCTATCATAGTTGGGGTGTGTGACTGTGAGTGTCAGTCAGCAGAACGAAAAACCACCAGTGCCCCATTCAGCTCCAGTGTCAGCAGTCAGCCACTAAGACAGCTTGCAACCAAACATGGTTAAAAAGGGTTGGCAACGTTCACCGAGCTGTGTCTTCTACTTCATCGTCCTCCGATTCTGAGTCAGGAACAGCCCACTGCTCCCACTCGACTCTGGTTTCTATATTTTCGCCATGCAAATACTCCCAAATTCTGGCAGAACAACCAACAAATTCCTTGTCTCGAAAACAACACTGTATTTTTGGATTAGGCCTACCCTTTCCATCTCCTCCAAAATTACTACATACTTCCACTCCGGTTCATGTTCTTTCAACCTTAAAAAATTAGATTTTAACTAAATTAACTCGTTACGTAATAAATTTTATATTGAATTTTACATTAAATTCTAAGCAGAAGCTTAACACAACAAATCATGACGTCATCACATTTTGTTGCTGTTGCTTCGCTGTTTTGCAAAACCCACTGTCAAGACAAAAAAGGCCCAACAATAATGGCCCAAGGAATTTTTACGAATTTTTACGAATTTTAAAATATACCAAAAATTCGCGAATTTTTACGAATTTTAAAACCGAAAGTCACGAATTCTCGAACTATGCTGGGAGGCGGATGTGGAGCTGATTGAGAGGGAGTGCTCGAGCCTCGGCCTCGCAATGAACCACGCAAAGTGCGAAATAATCACCGCCGATCTATCCGGCAGCGCTCGGAGCTCTGTAAGTCACTTCTCCCGCGTCGACCCCACAGCGGCAACGCTCCTGGGGGCACCGCTCCTCTCAGCAGACTCCCTTGACTCCAGCATGGCCGATCTCGGAGGGGTAATCGAAAGACTCCAGCAGATCGCACGACAAGACGCGCTTTTGATCCTTAGATGCTCCCTCGGATCACCCAGGCTTGTGCACACACTAAGGTGCACCACCTGCCACGACCACCCGCGCCTGAGAGATTACGGCGCTTTGCTGAGAGGAGGGATCGAGCGGGTCCTGAACGTGACAATGAACGACGTGCAGTGGACGCAGGCTTCCCTTCCGATTAAGATGGGGGGGGACTGGGGATCAGAAGGGTGTCATCGCTGGCACTGCCCGCCTTTTTGGCTTCAGCCGCGGGCACCCTCCCCCTCCAGTCCTCCATCGTAGGAACAACATCCGAGATCGAAGACACGGCCTATTCTTCAGCGCTTTCACATTGGCAACCCGAACCCAGCGCCAGCTCCCAGCTTCAAACAATCACAATGGGACAGGCCACTCTTACAGGAAGTCTTCTCGTCGGTCAGCGGCGCACTGCAGGACCCTTACGACCGGGCCAGACTGGGTGCCGCGAGGTTCCCTCACGCCTCTGACTGGCTATACGCCCTCCCTCTGACCGCATACGATCTCAGCCTGAGCGACGAGGCGGTGAGAGTGGCGGCTGGTCTGCGTTTGGGCCTAGCCATTTGCAAGCCACACACGTGCGCATGCGGCGCCCCGGTCTCGTCCAGAGGCTCACACGGCCTGTCTTGTTCCCTGGGCTTCGGTCGTCAGGCCAGGCACGCTGCGGTCAACGACCTCATCTTCCGCACCCTTAACAGGGCGGGCGTCCCTGCGGTAAAGGAACCGACCGGCCTAAATAGATCAGACGGGAAAAGACCGGACGGCCAGACCCTGATACCGTGGGGCAACGGACGAGCTTTGATCTGGGATGCGACGGTGGTGGACACCGTGGCTGCATCATACATCTCTGAGACGGCGGCCGAGGCGGGAGGGGCGGCGGAGCTGGCTGCCACAAGGAAATGCGCCAAATATGCAGAGCTGCAGAGAAGGTACATTTTCCTCCCAGTCGCTGTGGAAACCCTTGGTCCCCTCAACAGAGAGGGCCTCGCCTTCGTCACCGAGATGGACCGTCGCCTTTCCGAGGTCACGGGAGACACTCGCGAATCGACTTTCCTTTTTCAGCGCCTTTCAGTGACAATTCAGCGCTTCAATGAGGTCGCCTTCCGGGGCACTATGTCGATGTTGCCCGGAGCCGAAGAGCGACCATCTCAACATTAATAAACCTTTCCAAACAATATAGAGTAATAATAATAATAATAATAATAATAATAATAATAATAATAATAATAATAATAATATCGCCTTCTTAACGGAGGCAGCGGCGTGGAACTCGATTTTATGAGTGAACAGAACCTTGGCATAATAATAATAATAATAATAATAATAATAATAATAATAATAATAATAATAATAATAATAATAATAATAATAATAATAATCATGATGATGATGATGATGATGATGATGATGATGATGATGATGATGATGATGATGATGATGATGATGATGATGATGATGATGATGATGATGATGATGATGATGATGATGATGATGATGATGATGATGATGATGATGATGATGATGATGATGATGATGATGATGATGATGATGATGATGATGATGATGATGATGATGATGATGATGATGATGATGATGATGATGATGATGATGATGATGATGATGATGATGATGATGATGATGATGATGATAATAATAATAATAATAATAATAATAATAATAATAATAATAATAATAACCTACAAACCTTATTCCTGACCAAATCACACCACCAAAGAAGATGGCCTTCAACCGCTAAATTAAGGCTAAGGATGGCTCATACGATCTTGTCTTAAACTAGTAACTGTATTCAAAACCTCCAAATAACTTCCAGCTTATCCAGTTATTGAATTTATTAAAGTTGACGCAAACACGTAGTTGATTTACAGCTGATAGTTGATTTATAACCGTCCAGAGAATCACAGTAGTGGTCGACTGACCAATATGCAGCTCTGCATATTTGGCGCATTTCCTTGTGGCAGCCAGCTCCGCCGCCCCTCCCGCCTCGGCCGCCGTCTCAGAGATGTATGACGTTGCCACGGTGTCCACCACTTCTAGGAAGGCCATTCAACTTTATCGCAGAATTTGTTGATTTTGTTTCTCAGGTTTCTGGTTGAAGTGAAGATGTCTGAAGCAGGACAGAAAGCCGCAAAACAACTGAGAGAAATAACAGAATGTCCAATCTGCATGAATGCATTCACTGATCCAAGAATATTACCATGCATTCACACATTCTGCTTTGAATGCCTGAAACGTACAGGAGAAACAGCGCAGATGAAACCAGGAGACAAGATGCCTTGTCCGTTGTGTCGAAGAGAGTTCACCATTCCAGCAGATGGAATGAATGATGTGCAGAGGAACTTCTTCATGGAAAACTTCTTGCAATACAAGACTACGCTACAAATGGGAAATTTCGCAATCACATGCGATATCTGTAATGCCAGCGATGAGGATAAAACAGGAGAAATACCAACAGCCACGATGAGATGCTTAGAGTGCCAAGATAACTACTGCGACAGCTGCACCGAGGTTCATCGATTCCAAAAGCTTAGTAGAAATCACCAACTTGTAACAATTGGAATCGATACTAAATCAGAAATGAAGCGACCATTTGCTACAATATACTGCAGCAAACACACTCAGAAACCATTAGACTACTACTGCGCCGACTGCAAGAAAATCGTCTGCGTCTCTTGTTTTGTTGAAAGTCACAAGTCACACGACTGCAAAGATGTCACCTTGGTAGAGAAAGAATTTCGCCAAGCGATTGAAAAGAATGCTTGGAAGATATCAAACTGTGCAGACGAATTGTCGTCGATGAGAAAGAATGCAGAGAAGAGAAAGGCAAACTTTCTTAAGGACATGGTCGAGAAGGAGAATGCAGTTCATAAGAGAAATCAGGAACTTAAAGAAATGATAGATGAGCACACAGATAGGCTTTTGGATGAATTATCTGCAATAAAAGCAGGTCATCTTAAGGGAATGGAGATTGACATGGAAGAAATAGACAGAAGCTGTACTATACTGAAAAGCTTTGAGGCTTATTGCACTGAATTGAAATTAAAAGGATCACCTAGCGACATCTGCAGCTCAGTTGACAAATTAATTGCTAGAGCAGATGATTTAGAAGAAGATCACCAGACATACATTGGTCGTCCACTAAAATCAGTCGAAGTTTCTTTCGAAACAACAGACATAAAAGAATTCTTTCAAAAGGACAACGGCAACGCTGTGGGACAAATTAAAGGTAATATTTGCCACAGCTTTAAGTTGGCGTCCGGATATAAATAGATTTTTAAAGGAACAAAGAACTTTGGATTTGGCCTTAGATCTAATATTTTTCGGATTGCATCATAGCTTTCTCCCAGCATGGGAAATTGATAAGATTTTTCGACCAAATGCATTAAGTGAAAATGTATTTTAAAATTGATGGGTATACTTTGTTTGTTAAGTATGGCGCAATTTTTCTAATTAACGCTAAAGATGGTCGTCACCATAACTTCACCAAAGCATACCTGACACTAAGTGCCTGTTATCCGTTTATCACCTCTTTTGGCTTCTATTTCTGGCGCCTTCATCCAAATTTTCCGAAAAATACATGTGTCTAGCCTGTCCTTCAATACCTCGTGCGTTTCATTGCACCGTACCATGTTCTTTCTCATACCTTGAATTTGTCAAGCGGTTGTTTAGTAATTGATCATAATTGGCTATATGTAGCAGATCGCATTCAGCACATTTGAAGGTATTTCTGCATACCTCCAACGCTGTCATTCGAGCACCTCTATCAAAAAGGCACGTTTAGCACACGTGTTTTCACCTGGTCACTACACTACAGTATTTGTAAGTCATCATACGCTCTATGTGTTCATTCGTGACATACCCAGAATTAGGCCTTATGTGCCCATGTCTTCAAGGACTTCTCTGGCAAATGCTTTGATTTCCAGTCGCTTAACTTACTGTATCTCACTTCTTGCTGGTATCAATAATTCAAAAATCATGAAGCTGCAGAGAGTGCAAAACTCTTTGGATAGAGTCATTACTAGTACATCAAAAATTTTAACATATAACCCCTGTGCTTAAATCTTTGCATTGGCTTCCTGTTCAGCAAAGAATTTGTTTCAAATTAGGGCACACATTATTCAACGAGGTCATCTGATTATCTTTGTCTGGTCATTCCTAAATCAAGAACTGTTCTTGGTGAACGAGGTTGTCAGGTTACTGGATTTACTTCTTGGAACTCTATCCCTGTGTCTGTGCGCACTGCTCAGTCGCTTGTGTCATTTCATTCTCAACTAAAAACTTACCTCTTTCAGATTGCTTATCCACCATAGGCTGCCTCACTGATCTTCTGAATATTCATCTGATTACGGCTTGGTTTTGGTGAGCCATCGGTTGATGCCTTGTGCATTAGACACCGGCGCAATAGAAGTGACTAATTACAAACACAGTTGCACGGAATATTTGATGAACAAGATGTAGACCGTCCCAATTATGTGGTGATTTATGAAGCTAGTTTACATAGCGATCATCACCCAAAAGAACTACTACTCTGTGATATTTTGGAATTGCCTACTTATAAACTAACCATTCATTCATTTATTCATATGGAGAATTTATATATTGCCTCTTCAAGGTTATATACTCAGAAGCACTCCCGATCCGACCCCGGCTGAAGAGTACAGTCTTGAGATTTGAATAAAATGTGGTGGAATGGGTGCTTGGGACCAAGCGAAGCCCTACAGGGAGCCCATTCCAGATTGCAGGGCCAGCAATGGAAAAATCACGGCGCTGCCTAAGGGCGATCCGTGAGTGGGGAACCAGAAGCTCAGCCTGCTTAGAAGAGCGCAGGGAACCACGGCGCAGGATGTTCAGGGTGGAGCGCAATGCTCTAGCAACTACACAGGGGCCTCTCCCAGAAGGCAACGCCACACTAGGGCAGAGACCAGATAGGCAATACGCTGAGGGATAGGAAGCCAATGCAAAACATCCCGCATGTACTCAGTTACATGGCCAAATTTCGGTATGCGAACAGTAAAACGTGCCGCTGCGCCCAGGACCCGGTCCAAGCACCGAATCCGAGCCGCTGAGAGACCAAGGTAGAGAGTACTGCAATAGTCAAGGCGAGATACGACAAATGAGTGGACAAGCATGGAAGCGGCGGTGGAGGTTAGAGAGCGAGAGACTACTCTAAGCTGGCGCATCTGATAGTAACAGTTACGGCAAAGCTGGTTTATGTATTGCGTAAAGGTCAGCTCTTGGTCCAGTATGACACCAAGGTCTCGGACCGAAGATGAGAAAGTTAGCAATGGAAACTCTAGGGCCAGGGACTTCAAGTCAATCTTGGCAAGCTGCTGGCGTGTGCCGAACCAGATTAACTGGGTCATAGCAGAATTCAGACACAAACGGTTGGAAGACATCCAGGCCTCCAGGATCTCGATAGCCCACTCATGGTACGGACCGCAGTTATGGCTGCTAAGGCAGGACATTGCAGATATCCCTACAAGTCATCCACGTACGACTGACTCAGAATTGCACTTGCCGCCAGGAGGGGACCAAGGTCAGCAGTATAAATTATGTAGAAGAGTGGACACAAGACGGAACCCTGGGGCAAGCCATACGGGGCAGGAACCCATGCAGACTTAGTGACCCCATAGACCACAGAGAAGGAACGGTCTCGCAGGAAGGACTAAGCCAACCAAGAAAACCACCAGAAAGACCAAATGAGATAGAAAGCCGTCCAAGAAGAATGTCATGATCGAAAGTGTCGAACGCGGCACTAACATCTAACAAAGCTAGTAGGGTGACCTCCGACCTATCTATCGCCCCATGAATTTCTGAGAGAAGGCGTACCAATAAGGTTTTCGTGGAGTGACCCTTACGAAACCCCGACTGGAAGGTTGGGAGCAGATTGTTCCTATCAAGATAAGTGCAAGCTGAAGAGCTACTAACCATGGGGTCTGGATTGATTAACAAGGAATGCGGTGTATGATCAACACTGATCAACACAACAGTGGTAAGTCTTAAGAGGAGTGCAATTTAAGTGTAGCATTACAGAGACCAACTAAGTTATCGGCGCTATATTAAGGATGTCAGTTTGGCCCATGGCTTGGCTTTCGAGTGGCGCTTTAGAAGTTTGGAGATTACGATTACGAATAGTTATGGCTTGAAGGAATAGGCAAACTATTACATGCCAATTCATGTGCCAGTTATCTCTATAATTCTTTCACTGTTTTTTAATCAGAATATTTCTTTCACTGGTGTAAAAAAATTACTATTCGGGCTGGAAACTATGCAAATGTCGTTAGATTAATTGATAGCCAGACTATAGCAGCTCAACTTTCAATTGTCGATATATTTGTTTTTACTGCTGAAACAGAAACAACTGCACACTTTGAGAACTGTTTAAGTCTTGTGGGATTGAATGATGGTCCGACTGTAACAAAAGACATCATCAAAATAAATCTACAGCGGCCAAACGAAATCACAACACAATGTCAAATACCGACTAGAATGAAGATCGAAGCAGTCGCCGCCGTTTACTGTAACACGATGTACGTTACAGGCATAGGAACGAAAGGAAATGAAATCTGGAAATATAACGAGGCTTCCGGTTGGATCAAATGCGCCTCTTTAGTTGAAGGCCGACGGAGACACAGCGCAGCTTTTATGGATGAAGTGTTGTACGTCTGTGGAGGATTTGTGGATTCTAATAATAGTGTTCAAAACAGCGTGGAAGCGTACAATGCAGTCACCGATAAATGCACAGCAGTCGGAAAGTTGGTCCATGGTGTTGAGAGCTCTGGTAATTGTGTCTCATACGAGAGTTCACTCTATATTTTCGGTGGAAGAGATAAAGACAACAACGAGGTCAGCCACGTTCAAGTGTACAACACGAAAGAAAACACATGCGCTGTATTGTCGAAGGCAATGCCTCATAGTAATCGCCTGATGAGAGCTGCACTTTGGGAGACATCTGTAATTTTACTTGGACGCCATACTTGTTTTATATTTAACTTTGAGACGGAGACTTGGCAAGAAAGAGAACAGTTCAAGACCGACGTTGTTCATTTTGGTTTGGTTCTTGAGAATGAACGAATCTTTGTCGTCGGAGGTGGAATAACTGAAAAGAGTAAAGATGGCAAACGCATATGGAAATGCAGAGACGACGTACGTTCCGTACCTCTTCAGAGAATTCTGGAAGATAAACCAATCGATTGGAAGATTCATGGGAAATTGTCAAAGCCATGCCTCGTACAGGCTTATGCCAAGATGAGATGTTCAGTCTAGCAATTCTGGTGATATTTCTGTTAAACATAGACGTTATAATTGCTTGAAATTTAACCGTGAAACAGAAACTTCGGAAGTAAGGGTTCAAGATCGACGTTATTAATTTTGGTTTAGCTCTTGAAAATGAACGAGTTTTTGCCATCGGAGATAGAATCTGATGAAAATGGTAAAGATTACTTGCAACCTTAACTATGCCGATTTTCATCCTCCAGGAGTTCATCGACACTCTTCGGCCGTTCCAGACTGTACTATGCAACCGCTCCCTCTGTGAGGGTGTTCTCCCTGCTTCACAGAAGAAATATATTCTTGTCCTTGTACTGTACATGTACCTTCATGTGACTGGCCAGGGAAAGCGTTCCGCGCCGGATCAAGTCACATCCGCTGAAGATCTGAATAAACACTATGCTGCGGTTTCGACAGACTTAGAATACACCCCTCACACAGCGTTCGACAACCAACCTTTCATCACAGAGATTCGAACATTTCAAATCCTCGACCGCCTAAGATACACTGCGCCGGGTGCTGACCTTTTGCCGGCATGGTTTCTTAGGCTCGCAGCACCGTTATACTCCGGAGTAATTACACATCTTGTTAACTTCTCCCTCTCAGCCTCCCATGTTCCAGAGCAGTGGAAATTAGCCATCATCCACCCAGTGGCTAAGGTATCACAGCCTGAATCGCCAGCAGACTTCAGACCTATCTCAGTCACGCCGATACTGTCGAAGATGGTTGAAAGGGAGTTAGTCCACCGTTTTATATATGCGGCATTTATGGTCCCTCCCATGCGTAGTCTTCTCTCTGACCAATATGCTTTCAGGCCAACTGGTTCGACTACAGCGGCGCTGATTTCCTTGCAACACCACATCACGTCTCTACTCCGAACCAACGATTACGTAACAGTGGTGTCGATCGACTTTGCAAAGGCCTTCGACATGGTCCGGCACTCAACACTGGCCTCCAAGCTGTCATCTCTAGAACTCCCTTATAACATCTACAATTGGCTCGTAGAATACCTCAAAGATCGGCGTCATGCCCCTCGTTATCTGGGAGTGCTTTCCGCCGTTGCAGCCATAAATGCCAGTATTGTGCAGGGCTCTGGAATTGGTCCGCCATCATTCAATGTCAATGGATCGGATCTGCATCCAAAACATCAGGAAAACATCATAATCAAATACGCTGATGATACGTACCTGTTGCTCGGTTCATCGATTTGATCAACTATTGGTGAGGAGCTAGCGATAGTAGAGAGGTGGCCGGGAGTCAACCATCTCCGCCTAAATCATCGTAAGACAAGCGACGGTAGTTACTCGGCGCCGAAATGTAGAACTGACACAGTTAATAGAAGGAGTTGAACGGGTAACGTCAATTGAGATTTTGGGGGTTATCATGCGTGACGATCTCCGCGCAGTCGACCACGTAGACGCGGTTCTGGTCTCGTGCAGTGGATCCATGCACGCTCTGCGGATCTTAAAATCGCATGGCCTTCAACAAGACGCCATCCACTTGGTCGCCTTTTAAACAACGGTTTCACGAATGTTGTATGCAGCACCTGCTTGGTGGGGCAGAACGTCTGCAGAAGACCGAAAGAGACTTGGGAGATTTCTGTCGAAAGTTCGAACGAGCTGGCTACCTGAGACACAATACGCCGAATGTTGAACAGTTGATGAGAACTACTGATATGCGTCTGGTCTCGGCGATGTCACGGAATCCGTATCACGTTCTGCGTGATTTGTTCCCACCCCAAATCACACGACAGTATAGCATCCGTCCGCGCCCACATGACTTTGCCCTGTCTCCCAAGGACAATACTAATTTTATTTCTTGAGTTCTCTACGATGCCCTAAAGTAGAATCCGGTTTCTCCATTATTCATTTTTATTTACAGTCAAGCGACTCTGGATTCTATTATTATTCTAAGCTTGTTTTTGTATCATGCTGCGGTGTGACAACGTGTGGAGTTAATAAACGAATAATAATATTAATAAGAATAATACAGTGTGATAATATAAACGGCCCTGGATGCTCAGAAATCCATCTTGGCTTTTGAACCATGCCTTTGGAAAACTACAGCTACAGAGATTTTCACAGCGCTTAACCCTCAGGCTACCAAGGTTTTTTTGCGACATCGGCTACCAAGGGGGGGGTGGTTACCACCCCCCCCCCCCGGAATTTCGTGTTTGGTTTAAGATATCATATCGTGTAATACAGCATTTGATTCAGCATTCATTTCTGAAAAGAATGGTATATTTGGTTGTAAAATATATGAATGCATCTCGAAATTATATAGTTTTTAACAAAGGCACCGGTCCATTTAACGATATCTGATATTATCGCACACAATTTGTACTATTGATCAATTAATATTATGACGTAAGGCCCTACATCGACACGCAAGACTGATATATATATATATATATATATATATATATTTATATATATATATATATGCACACACACACATTATTACCGGTATATGTGTGTATATATATATATGCCCATAGACAATTAGGATTGTTACGTAAATACCTGGACAAAAATATATAAATGATGTGGGTTTTGAAAATGAACTATGTATCCAAGAATATTCTAAATATAATAAATATAATGAGGCTTAATTTTCAACAATACAAACTATTCCAAAGTCTGTTTTAGTTACAGACAAAACCTAAAGGCGTGCAGCTATATCAACATGAAAACATGAAACAAGAAATTATGTAATTTTTCCCGGCAGTCAAAAAAAACGTCAGTGGTCCTTGCAGTTATTGCAAGTTACTTTCATTGTTTTGTGCGAATGCTTCCTGCAAACCGGCTTCTTGAACACTTCACAGCACTGCTTTACTCTGTTAGTATTCTGCTTCAACTGTTTATAGCCCTTCCCCATACCCAACCATATCGGTTTACGTTGTGATATTGCATCAGTGATTTTCACACTGAAAAAGCGTATTATTATTCATTATGATCACTTCCGGTTATCAAAAGGCAAATAACTAAGCAAGTAAATATAACCCTAAATTCCCTCTAAAGAATGGCATAGTTGTTTCTCTTCCAGAAAGAATAATGAATACCTTTATAGTCGACAACAGCTAACAGCTGACGAGAGAAATTCCTGATTTCATAAGTGGTACCTAGGCTATATCGGGTATAACTTTTTTATGGCGTGGGATATCATCACGACTTTTACCTCAAAATTTGCGCAAATGGACCCCCTACAGCTACCTAAAATGTCAAAATTATATTCCATGTGCAAAAAAAGTTTTTCCAGAAAAACGTAGGGGGGGGGGTGGTAACCACCCCCCCCTTGGTAGCCCGAGGGTTAAGGGTCGTTACAAGAGAAGGCGGGGGTTCAACTAAACATTTGTTCGCGTAAAACGTCATCATAAAACAACTGTGCAAAATTTTGACCATGGGTCATACAGTTCTAACAACACTTTCTCTCAAACTGTTGAGTATTTTGCGCTAAATTTTGGCTGTGTTGTACAAATATGAATTATGATTAGTTTGAAGTACTATGATTCAATTTACTATAAAATTGTTTAATTGCCAGGTTAAGAAAGTTTGGGAACGTTTTTAATGGGCCACCCGGTATATATAATATATATATATATTTGTTTGTCCAAATTTGAATGTTCATAACTTTGGAACTTCTTAACAGAATTTGATGAAATTTTCTGAAAATATCAAAACTTTATCCCTCTTTCAATGCTTGAAATTTTATTGAATTATTTTTAGAATCCACAGATTTATTGCCAAAAACAAAAATGGTATCAGTTCAATTGAGACACAATGTGTATATATATACAGGGACGGATCTAGACTTTTTCTTTACGGGGGGCGATTTTATGGACGTCCAAGATCAAAGGAATTAACTCGAAGATCAAGCGCAGGGCACCATCCTATTCACGAGCGCTACATCAAATCAAAGGGTGTTTCCAGAGAGTAGGCTAATCCAAAAGAGATCAGAATCCAGTTTCCAGAAGGCCAAATCAAATCAGAGGGGGTTTATCCAGAGAGTAGTCCGAAAGAGGTCCGATTCCTGTTTCTAGAAGGCCGAATCAAATCAGAGGGATTTTTCCAACGAGTAGACCTAGTCCAAAAGAGGTCCGAGTCCGGTTTCCAAGGGGCCAGATCAAGAGAGGAGGCAGAGCAGCTGTCAAGGCGGCAGAGCCGTAGCAACAAAGAACGTGGCCTCCTCCGAACATACGTCCGGGGCCCCTTACAATGCGGAAACTGGAATGCGGTAATATACAATATACAGGTTCATATTGTGTATACATAAGCCTACGCCCTAGGCGCCGTAACAAAACGGCGCAGGACAAAACGGCGCAGACATAACGGCGCAGACAAAACGGCGCAGACAGAACGGCGCAATTCAAAGTACCCCGACAAAACGGCGCAGACAATACGGCGCAGTACAAAGATTATGATACCCGTCTAGTGATTGTTTGATTATTAGCGATCAAAAAGCGGTGTTCATCCCGCTTCTAGTTTAATTTACATTTTAATCGTTCTTCCAGCTTCTCATTTTAGATATATTTTAATCGTTGATCCCGCCTCTAGTTTAATTTACATTTTAATCGTTCATCCCTCTTCTAGTTTAATTTACATTTTAATCGTTCATCCCTCTTCTAGTTTAATTTACATTTTAATCGTTCATCCCTCTTCTAGTTTAATTTACATTTTAATCGTTCATCCCTCTTCTAGTTTAATTTACATTTTAATCGTTCATCCCTCTTCTAGTTTAATTTACATTTTAATCGTTCATCTCTCTTCCAGTTTAATTTACATTTTAATCGTTCATCCCTCTTCTAGTTTAATTTACATTTTAATCGCTCACCCCTCTTCTAGTTTAATTTACATTTTAATCGTTCTTCCCGCTTCTCATTTTAGATATATTTTAATCGTTGAACCCGCTTCTAATTTTAGCTATATTCTAGCTATATTTTAATCGTTCATCTCGCTTCTAGTTAATTTACATTTTAATCGTTCATCCCTCTTCTAGTTTAATTTACATTTTAATCCATGTATTCCATTTCCATCTCCGTATTTGCGCTTCTTTCAACCCTTGTTCTCCGCAAATTGGTTAATTGGCCTATGTATACATAATATGAACCCTGTAGGCTATATTGTATATTACTGCAGTCCAGTTTCCGCATTTCAAGGGGCCCCGGACTCAAGTTCTTTGTTGCTACGGCTCTGAAGTCTGAACAGCATTATGTGATCTATCAAAACAGTATCATAATGACTTCACGCCGTTCACGGTTATTTTTGCCACTTTTAGGGACCTCCTTCCTTGCGGGGCCCCCTTCGGTCGGAGGGTACGAAGGGCGGTCGCTACGCCTCTGCAAGGCGGGTGTCGTTTAGGGCGAGAATAATTTGAAAGAGGAGGATCAAATGAGTCAGGGTAGGAGTACTTGAAAAGGTGAGATTTCAATTTTGAGTGGAAAGCCCGGGTGGTATAGATAGAGGAGCATGAGGAGGAGGATGGCGAAAGGGTTGCAGTGATGATGGCGGAACGCAAAATCTTCGGAATTCAGAGGGGAGATCATTCCAGAGGCGTGGTGCTGTGTTGAATATGGCTCTGTTGGAGAATTTGAGATGAGCAGTGACTGGGGGTCGAGAAAGACTGAGATAGAAGGATGATCGGATGGAGCGTGTTTCTTGGATGGTGAAGATATCACGGAGGTACTCTGGTTTTTGAATATTGCAGGGAGTTGTATAGGTTAGTGACAGGGGCGTAGCCATACAAGGTGCGTAAGGTTCGTACGCACCCTCTGTCAGATTCTGCTTTAGCCTTTATGGCCATATTTTTTCATTCCCGCCTAGCGCACTAATTTTAAATTTGGCCAATTGTTCCATCCGAAGCCTATGGTGTTCAAAAGTGCCAAAATAAGGCACGTGTAAGTGTCAGCCTCTCTGCAATCTGAACTAGGGCCTGTATATGATGAAACACGATACACAGGACCACAGACGTATGTAAGACAGTGTGGTGTCTAGGCTAAGAGCCCGGGAATAGAAGGCGACCACTATACCTCGGGAATAGAAGGCGACCTCTATACTCCGGATCCTCTAGGTCACCCTGGTCGGAGTATTTGACCCTGTTCGACCGAGCATTTGACCCTTTTCGACCACAGGAGAAACGATTGGTGATTCACACGCACACTAATATACAGCCAGATTTTCTGTGTCAGGTGTTCAACCACTGCAGGCATACACGGTGACGGTAAATCACTCAGTTCCAGCGAAAAGCAATGCCTGAAATAATATTCTGCCTTGTTCGTCTATCTGTCTGTCTGTATGTATGTCTGTCTGTCTCTATATCTCTCTCTCTTTCTCTGTCTGTCTGTCTGTCTGTCTCTTTCTCTGTCTCTCTGTCTCTCGTTTCCTGTCTCTGTCGCAGTCTGTCTCTCTCTACGAGCCTAGTGGCCTGTAGACTTTCTGTCTGCATAGGACTGCAGTCTTCATTCTTCAT
Organism: Allolobophora icterica; assembly: GCA_963556255.1. NCBI lineage: Eukaryota > Metazoa > Annelida > Clitellata > Crassiclitellata > Lumbricidae > Allolobophora > Allolobophora icterica. The sequence continues at coordinate 4,432,110 of OY744603.1, forward strand.
GTTACTCGGCCTGCTGTGATAGTAGTACATGTTCAGAATACAGTCGATATTTTCATTCGTTTACTTAAAAAACGACTTTTAATTAAATTTGTAAGTTTAAGTGCTTCAATTAAATAAATAGGCGTTATAGAGAAACTTATCTGTTGAACTTCTTTACTAAAAAAAGCAAGCCAGTAACGACTGTGATGGCGTAAATGGAACTGAAGTGGTTAGCACTGCAGATAATTCAATGTCTGTTAACGAAAACGATTTAGTAGCTGTGTGTGAGCCTGTATCAGTTAACACGGTCTCAGTTGCTCAGTCAGAGGATTTAGGGGCGAGCGTAGTAACAGATGTTGGTCATCAGAATGATTTTGGACTTGCTGTTGGAGCAAAGTTAACTGATGCCGACAAATTTCGATTGTGACTGAATTCTATACTCCACCAGAATCATATATGCCTGGCCTAGCACTACGCGCATCGACCGTGGAAAGGTAATTACATATCGGCTACGTAGATCAGAGATCTTGAAACATAAATGTTTTGCGTATTCGCCTAAACTGAATTTTCTGCACATGTATACTGTTGTCTGTTTGCCCCAAACGAAGTCGGTCGCAGCAAGGTTTCTACCGGGCTTTTTGTAAATGCCCCGTTTACACGCTAGGCCTACACCCACTGGTCCAGTAAAGTTAGCGAACATTTAAATCGGGATTACCATGCAGATGCAGCTGTCAAAGCCGAAGCCTTCGTTACTGCGATGCGTAATCCAAATAAGGATTTAACAGTTCAACTTGATAGTTTCATTCAAAGACAGATTGATAGCAATCGCCGCATTCTAGTTCCTGTTATAGAAAGCATAATTTTTCTGGCACGATGCGGTATTCCGTTGCGTGGTCACCGTGACAGTGGCAGAGTATCATGTCCAGCAACATGTGCTGACATCAACGTAGACGAAGGAAATTTCAGGGCACTTCTGCAGTTGGCTATGGCTTACATCCACAAAGCTAGGACAATCAATGTTGATGACGTTATTGATCGATTCGGAACTAGAAATCGATGGCTAAAGCTCTCTTGAACAAGAGAACTAAAGCTAAAACTCAACAAATAGTAAGGAACTTCTAAATGTAGAAATAGTAGTTGTTGTTGCTTTGCTTTTTCAGGTTTTACATAAGTAATCTGCTTCACTTCGTGAAACATTACTAATGCCTTTTACTTAAACCTTAATTAGGCCTAAACGTTACGCTGTGAATCTATGGTACCGGCCCGCTATTCCGGGGTCCACTATTCCGGGGGTCCGCTATTCCGGGGATCCGCCGGAAAATACATACATACAACATACATACATGCATAGATACATACATACATGCATACATACATGCATAGATACATACATACATGCATACATACATCATACATGTATGAATGTATGCGTGTATGTATGTGTGCATACATACATGTATGTATGAATGTATGTATGCATACATACGTGTATGTATGCATGAATGTATGTATACATATATACATGTATGTATTCATGCATGTATGTATGCATTTATGTATGTATTTATGCATGTATATGTGTTGTATGTATGTATATTCCGGCCGATCCCCGGAATAGCGGACCCCCGGAATAGCGGACCCCCGGAATAGTGGACCGGAACCGAATCTATTAACATAAGAAAGTACCGGTAGTAGAGAAAGTTGATTTCATCATTGTCTCAAATTCTATGCCTCCCGCAATCGCCCTATTATTTCAGTACCTGTGTATAGGTTCTCTGAAGATTGGTGCTTCGCATTATGCTTCGCATTACGCACCCCCTATGGTAAAATCCTAGCTACGCCACTAACTTAGTGATACTAGTATAGAACTTTGAAGTGAATTCGCTCTGGCATTCTTAGCCAATGGAGTGATTTAAGGATTGGAGTGATATGAGGAAGATGCTGTTGTATCATTCTAGTCCGATATATATTCTAGTGCCTCAATTATTTTCACTACTTGATCGTGAAACTGCATCAGTGATTCAGTTCTTTCCGCCCAGCGGGTTTCGCACATGCCCTTTATCTGTGCGCTTACATGAATTAGACTGTGGTTTTGCTTGGCTGAAGCGGTAAAGAAAGACACAAGTTCCTTGATGATACCTATGGAATTGCCTATACTCTGAACGGAAGAGGTCTTCGAGCATGATAAAAGCAAGGACATTTAGAGGCAATATTCAAACGGCAGTCCGTCGCTGTACAGGCGTAATAATAATCACTTGACATTTATCCTGTAGTACAGTATACCAAATTTTAAATTTTTCAATAAAGGGAAAAAATTATTTGTTAGACGCTTAGGGGGCGATCGCCCCAATCGCCCCCTCTGGATCCGCCACTGTATATATATATACATAATTTGAGTGTACATCGAACCAGTCGACAGTGGATCTCATACCGCACGTGTTTGTTGTCAATCTCGAGTAGTACAATACTTAGGCTACCTGTTGTGTGTTACTACCGATCTATTCGCTTCAAGTTTTCTGAATCGCATTAAGTTCGCACGGATCGTCGTATCGAACCTTAACTCATCTACCGATTCAATCATGTCTAAGAAAGCTACTAGGGTGGACGAACTTGTGGAACTCTTAAAAGATGAAAGAATAATGGAGTTGTTAGTGGATCGACTTGACCAGCTCATTGAAAGAAAACTCGATAAAATTATAGACAGAGTTCTCTTAAAGCTAAACCCAATCGTCGAGGCAACGGTCAAAACTTCAGTAGCGGCCCATCATGAGGTGCTACTGAAGAAACTTTCAAATCTGGAGGCCGAAAACAACAACTTAAAACTGCGCCTGGACCTTACGGAGACCGACGTACGTTCTGCGAACCTGGTGGTTCATGGCCTTCCAGAGGACGGAGCTTTCTCGGGATCTAAGAAAGCAACAGACCAAGAGGCAACACAAGCGATTCTCGGGATGTGTAACTCAACATTGGGCCTAACTGTCCAGGAAGCTGATATTGCGCTGGCGTTCCGCATACCTAAGAGAGGTAAAGAAAAGTATCGTCCAATATTGGTCAAGTTTGTTAGCATTCGGACACGAAAGATGGTCTACGGCTCGCGATCGATGCTGAAGAAATCACCCGTTTACATAAACGAACACTTAACACCAAAAAACGCCCAGGTATACGCAAGAGCACGTGGTCTGGTAAAGGATGGAAAAGCAGTCTCTACCTGGACTGCTAGCGGAATGACCTTCATCAAATGGGTGGAGGACCAGGGCTGCAAACCGATGAAAATAGCATCACTGGAGGATCTCGACAAGCTGATCGCGTCTCCAACCTTACCTTTCGTCACGGTAGATTGCTAATCTTGTCGTGACCAGAGTCACTACTCCGTTGGATGGGAACGCAAGCATAGAGGAAAGCTACTCTGGCCTTCCCTTAGAAGAGGTCAATGCCTTGTCCTTGTTACTGAACGACCTCGACAGGATCATTATCATCCTGATTCGTCTGGATGCGCTGGACTTTCTCCCCTCTCTACAGTGGTGAGACATGTCAGCAGCTGTTCGCTACTGCCTTTGATTAGTGACTTGATTTGGCAGAATGTTTACCTGCTGTTTACGATTAGGTTGAATTTTTGTTTTTGTTTGCTAGATTGTAGCTGTTTGATTCGTCTGGATGCGCTGGACTGTCTGCCCTTTCTACAGTGATGAGACATGATAGCAGTTGTCCGCTACTGTCTTTGATTAGTGTCTTGAGTTGACAGGATACTACCCCCTGATTAAGATTAGATTGAATTTTGTTTTTGTCTGCTAGATTGTAGCTGTTTGATCTCTGATTCTGACTACGCGTCATGTCTTGAAACGATGTTCTTCCACTGTTCATGTTTACCTCTGATTACTGACTCACTGAAGAGATGATCACTATGTCATATTCTGCATAACCACGCTCTGTTTTAACATATTATCATGCTTAAATTGATAGCTTATCTTTGGATTATTCTAAGAAGACAGGAGCCAGTTTTCCTGTATCGACAACGATGTATGAGATCATTTGATGTAAAGACCATTACTAGGCCAACATGACATTGCTCTTTATTACATGATAATCAAGTTTGATGGTATCTATATATAGGACCAGGATCCTCTCGCCTCAGCAGATTCGGATGATTGATTTGTCTTACCTGGTTGTAGTATATCGCATGACAGGCCTAGTGCTCGCCTTAGAATTGTATGTCTCCAGCCTTGATAAATTGGCGGGCTGGCCCAGTTTTGATAAGTTTTCTTTTTTTGATGTTTTTATTTTCCTTACTCTTATTATTTTGAGTACTTGTTTGGTTAAACTCTCTTTTCCTCATCTGCGTAATTTTCGACTTGACCTTACGCGACTGATAGGAGACAGCTGCGCAAGGAGTGTAGTAGGATTATTATTGATGAACTTTATAGTGACCCACTGTGCGAAGTTTGCACCTTACCTGTGCTTATACCAGACCTAACGATCAGGTGCTCTTGTTGTACTAAAGCTCTACACCAGCAATGCTCTATGACTTTGAGTGAGGGAATAGTGAACCCGTTAACATGGGTGTGCTCTACTTGTGAGATAATCTTAAATACTGATTCAGAGGGCGATGATGAAACTAGCATTGATAAAGTTACTACAGGCCCTAAAGTTGATACAATGAGAGTAACTGGAGATGAACCAGAACTTGAGGTGTTTCCTGCTGACATAGAAACTAATTTAGCCTTAGATAACTTAAACGCTGACCCAGACTACAACTATTTTAAAAAATCCAACTGGTCCAGTAAATACATTACTCCTCAGGAACTTGCTAATCAATATGGAACTCACATTGAAGAGGGGGACATCACGACATTGCACATCAACTGTCGTAGTGTGAATCATAAATTAGGAGAAATCCGTGACCTAACCAACATGTTGCAGGCATCAGTTGTGGGCCTAACAGAAACGTGACTGGAACCTATCCTTGAAGATTCTATACAAATTGCGGGATACACCTTTATGGGTAAATCTAGAACTGGAGGAAGGGGGGGAGGAGTGGGATTGCTCATCAAAGAAGGCCTAAAATTCCAACATTATATACCCTTGGCTGGACGGATCGACCATAAAACGTATGAGAGCCTATTTATTCGGCTTAAGTTAAAAAAGGGATTCCTCTTAGTAGGGATTATCTACAGGGCTCCTGGGCAGAGACTGAATGAGTTCAATGAGGAAATTGATGAGCTGATAGGGGAAATAAAGACCAGCTTTAAGGATGTAATATTACTAGGAGATTTTAATATCGATTTACTAAAAGTTAATGAACATACGGAAACCAATATTTTCTATAACTATCTGGCCACTCATCTTTACCTGCCGGCTATTACCAGGCCTACAAGAATCACTCCCACAACCCGAACTTTAATAGACAATATATTCACCAGTGCCTGGTCGAAGCTGCTCGATGCTCACATCATCATATCTGACATCTCCGACCATCTCCCGATTTGTGCTAGGTTTGCATTGGTGTCAAAACCCAATATTAAACTATACTCCAAAGCAAATAGATTAATTAACGATGAACAGAAATCTAAATTCAAATCTCTTCTGCAAGATATTAGCTGGGATCCTGTATTGAGGATGTGTAACCAAGGTGATGCTAATGAAGCATACGAATTATTCATTGCTAGATATACCCAGGCCTATAATGATGCCTTTCCTCTCTTGACAGATACTAAGGATCGTAAAGTTAAATTTAAAAATCCATGGATGACTACGGGGCTTCTTAAATCATCCAAGAGGAAGAACCTCTTATATGTACGATATTTGAAAAATCCGAATAATCAGAACAAGAGTAAATTTATCGAGTATCGAAATAAATTTAAAACTATTAGACTAAATGCTGAACGTAATTACTATAATTTTGAATTCCAAAAATGTCATAACGACTTAAAGGCTACTTGGAAATTAATCAGAACAGTAATGTCACTTGACAATAAGAAAGTGGAAGTAGTCTCTTTAAGAATAAATGATAATAATGTAGAAGATCCAATTAACATTGCCAATGGGTTTAACAATTACTTTACCAGTATAGCCACTGACTTAGCTAACAAAATTCAATATTCTCCAGGGAACTTTTTTGACTATTTGCCTCCGTCCCGTCAAAACTCCATGGGAATTACTTTGACTTCCCCGGAAGAACTCTTAAAAGTCTGCAGTACTCTAAAAAAACGCATACAAAAGGTATAGATGACATTGATCTCTATCTTGCCTCTCCAAATTTGTCCTTAATTACTCAACCACTAACGGCAATTATAAACTGTTCACTACTTAATGGTTTGGTTCCGACTAACATTAAGGCAGCCAAGGTCATACCTGTCTTCAAAAAGGGTGATAAAGATAGCCCGGCCAATTACAGACCAATTTCTGTACTGAACTACTTTGCTAAATATTTTGAAAAAATTGTCTATGATAGACTCAGCAATTACATTAAAAGCTTTAACTTGATTCATCAGTCTCAACATGGCTTCCAACAGGGTCATTCTACATACATGGCCCTATTAGACTTGGAGGATAGGGTTACCAAAGCTATAGACAATAATGATTACTCTGTGGGAATATTCGTCGATCTGGCTAAAGCATTTGATACCGTAGACCATGCTATTCTACTAAAAAAATTAGAAAATTACGGTATCAGAGGCCCACTATTAAAATGGTTTGACAGCTATCTAGCCAATCGCACACAGAGAGTTTGGAGTAATGGGGTCTTGTCGGATAGCCTAGGAATTAAATATGGGGTCCCTCAGGGATCAAATCTTGGTCCTTTATTATTTTTATTATATATCAACGACTTGGCAGATGTCTCTAAAACTCTTTATTTCATTTTATTCGCTGATGACACTAATATATTCCTTGCTCATCATTCCTGGCAATCCCTAATGGAGATTATTAACGCTGAACTAATCCTAGTCAATAATTGGTTCTCGGCAAACAGGCTCTCCCTTAATATAGATAAAACTAGCTTTATTATATTCAAGTCACATAGGAAAATCAAGCCCATTGACATCACCCTAGAAATTGCGGGAACCCCTCTGGCACAAGTGGAGACAACGAAATTCCTTGGCGTACTGGTGGATAGACACTTGTCCTGGAAAGACCATATTAACTACATTTCTTTGAAAATAGCAAAGAACATAGGAATCATTAAGAGGATATCCTACCTACTTCCCACTTCCATTAGATTAAATTTATACTATACTCTGATCCTACCTTACCTTAGCTACTGTAATATAATTTGGGCAATTAATTATAACTCAAGGCTTCACAAACTAGTGATTCTCCAAAAGAAAGCAGTTAGACTGATCTTGGGAGCCCCCTATGGCACCCACTCTGGACCTATATTTAACCACTTCCATTTATTAACTCTGGATCAAATTAGAACATTTCAAATAGGAATCTTTCTCTACCGGTTTGAAAATAAGCTACTACCGGACTCGTTCAAGAATTATTTTGTTTTGGGTTCTCAACTTCACTCACACCTTACTAGGAATGCCCTCAATTACCGCCTTGATAGAGCCCGGACCAATGTAAGGGTCTTCAGTATAAAATTCTATGGGCCTAAGATTTGGAATAACCTGCCCCTTGACATACGTCAATTGGCTAATCCCTACTTATTTAAGACTCGACTACGTAGGCACCTATTGAACATCGACTGAGTTACCTTCGTCAGAGGGCTGGTTCATTCTAGTTCTCACGTATCTGGTTGCACACGATCGCACGTGGGTCTACTTTGGTTATCTTTAATTAGTTATGTTAGTTAAGTTAGTTAAGGTACGCATACTATCCGTTTATATGTTGCCTCTATGTAAGTAAATTTGATGCCGATTGGCTCAACGGCATAAATACAGGGAAAAGAGGCTATTTTCTTTCACCATTGTCAGTCATAATTATTGTAAATGTTATTGCTGCTTTATAGGTGACCCTAGTTAGCGGGACGAATATCCCTTAGGGGCCACCTTTTGTCACCAGTGACAACTCTGCTTATTTCTGTTTTACATTTACTGTACTCTGTCATAATTGTCATTGGTTGCAATAAAAATCTTTGATTGATTGATTGATTGATATATATATATATACATATATATATATATATATATATATATATATATATATATATATATATATATATATAGGTCGTAAATTTGTTATATAATCCAGTAGACAACGTTTGAATAACCATGAATTTTACTGACCGTATAAGTTGACAAGTTTAACATGCAGGTTTGAAAAAAAGAATATTGAAGATTATATATGAACTCAGAAGAAAAAGTGATGAAACCAAATAGAGATGGTGAGTAGATCACTTCTCATAGATTGCAGAACTACAGTGACAATGAAGATATTGGAGAAATAAAAACCAAGATGCATGAAACACAATGGCAATATAGAAGTAATCAAGTAGGCTCCTTTACAGCCAAGAAGTAATCCATTGATGAAACGGAAGCACGACGTAGGAGGAAAGGATACATGTAGGAGCTGTATGATATAACAGATCAACAAGTATTTCATATTTGTGAAATCAGAATATGTAGAAGAATGAGAGAACAGTAGTTGCACATTACTCCGCGAGGAAATAGGTAAGGCAATGGAAGAGATAGGCTATGCAACAGAAAGGCGGAAGGCGTGGACAACATTATAGAGAGAGTGACTGAATCTTTTTCACTGTTAATATTTACACAATTGAAGGGCTTGCCTCAATAACCAGGAATGTCGACATACCTGGTTTATGTGAAAAAGTATGCCAGCGTGCTTGGAATGTTGTATTCTATATACCCTGCAAATTTGGTGCAAATATGATTATTTTTGATTTGGCTTTTGGATAAAACAGTTTGTCGACATATGGTATTTAGCAGCCGGCAGCTTTACTCCAATGCAATAACCCGGTATGATAACAAAAATTGTCGTTTTTTCTTGTAATCTTTGTATTAAAACCGGTGCAATAATCAGGTTATTTGACATACCCGATTATTGTCTCTTACTTACTCTACAATTCATTGATTTTGCGTTATTTCTTTCTTACTGTAATGTAGCCATGATGACTTACCTTCTTATTGCACGATTAATTCGTACTGTGTGCTATTCACCATTTGGTGCAAGGATAAGGTATGTCGACTAACAGCAGACGATTTTTGCGTCATACTGGGTTATTGAGTGTCAATAACCAGGTATGAACCAAAATGTCGTGAAAAACATTAATGTTATCTTTTGCATTGCATTATGTAACAATTTCGTGAAACACAGTAATAACTCACAGTACAAAGATCTAAAACCTGCTTCGGAGATCGTGCGTTCTCCGAGGCAGGACCTAAATGCTGGAACAATATTCCAACCTCAATACGTTCTGCAACTTCACTGGAGTCATTTAAGACCAGACTCAATACACACTACTTCAAGCTGGCCTATGGGCCGTGTTGAACTTGTCAAAGCGCCCTTGTAACGGCATGTGTTGTGTTACGGCGCTGTAGAAATCGTCGTATTGAGCATCATCATGGTGCTTCAAACAGTTAGTCGAAATCTCGTAAAATGGCTTAGATATAACAATTTGAAGTGTCAAATCTTTGAAGCCATTTTCCCAAAACTAAAAATATCCGACATACCTGGTTATTGCTGCAAGCCCTTCAATTGGAGAACTGAGGATTTCTTGGAGACAATTGTATGGTATGATGTGGTATCATAGAATTTATAAAGCGTCTCTCACAGTGCGAATTATTCAGAGGCGCTCTCAGCGTGTGAGCTTTTCGGAAACAGAAAAGACTTTAAACGATGAACAACAGACAGAGAGAGAGAACCTAGTAACTAGGATCCCACACAATACCAAGGGAAAGGAGCCCCATAGGGATGGACCTACGACAGTGAAAGAGCGTGACTGAGCCAGGGCAGACCTCACCCGGGCAACAAACAGATCAAGCCGATTCAGAGAACGTAGGGGTCGATTAGAAGAAGCAGAGATAGGTTTACGCATCAGGTCACAGAGGTAGGCTGGAGCTAAGCCCTGTTGTGCCTTAGATACAAGTGTTATGGTCTTGAAGTGGATACGAGCGGAGACAGGAAGCCAATACAAGACATCAGTCATGTAAGTAGAGATGGACGAGAATCGAGAACGATGAGCAATGAGGCGAGCAGCCGCGTTGAGTACCGATTCAAGGGCAGAAAGACAGACTTCAGGAAGGCTTACCAGTACAGAATTACAATAATCAATGCGACAACAGATGAATGCATGGATAATGGTAGTGAAAACTGCAGGAGAGACGGATCGACGGATAGCTCGCAGTCTCCTCAAGTGGTCGTAGCAAGTGCGAGTAAGTAAGGAAAGGTGAGAAGCAAAGGTTAGTGGACTGTCTAAGGTGACCACCAGGTCGCGGACATTCGTAGAGTATGAGAAGGTCGAAAAGTGAGCTGATAGAAGTGAGAAATTGAGTTTAGATAATTGCTGCTTTGTTCCAAACCAAATGAGTTGAGTTTTAGAGGAGTTTAGGTTCAACCGATTAGAGAACATTCAATTGTGAAACCATTTCAGCAAAAAAAAGCAATTGCAACAAAATGCAATGATCGCAAAACAATATTGGCTTGATCTCATATGCCCTATAGATCATTCTGAAGATTCTGAACAATGTTTTTACTTGCGCTTCAGCTTTTGTTTTGTCTTTGTTTTGTATAGGCCCCTAATGTGGTTTTCATTTCTTAACGAATAATATGAAAAATAAATAAAGCTGGCCCAAAATGAAACATCGAAAATATATGGCACGAAATTTGAAGAAGATGAGGATTTGTAGAGATGGTGGAATGTCAATCACTGTCAGAATAAATGGAACCATGCTGAAACTAGTGAAACAAATCTGTTGTTCGGGAAGCATAGGCCTACTAACAGAAGACTGTAAATAGCGGGAAGAAATTACAACCAAGACTAAGTCTTGTTAGAGAAAGAAGCCTTACGAAAGAGCAAAAACTCCTAAGAGGAAAGATAAGCTCGAATCTCAAGAAGAGAATTATGAAATTGTCAATTTAGATCATCATTATATTTTAATTTAAAAAAATAACACGTCAACGTTGAATATAGCAACACATTCGTTAGCTAGGAAATCGAGAGAGCATCACTGCTGGCTACCTTTAGTTTATGATTACTATGCATTCAGTTTTGGTAACAGAAATAACAAAATAAAATTTGGCTTACAGTACAAATAAGGTGAAAGAGTGCAGTGTGCAAGTTTTTCCACAAAATAATAATTTAAAACAAGAGAGTGTGATACTTTATGGCTCAGAAGTATGGACTATACTGAAAGAAGACCCAGTAAGGTTAGAATCATTTGAAATGTGGATTTGGAGGGAAATGCAGAGCTCTGCTAGAAAGAACACAAGACGAACACAGAAGTACTGAACGTTAATGGATGCGTGAATTAATTAATTACCTGTTTTAAGTTTTCATTCCACAGCACAAGATTACGAATATATCCATTTGTATCTTGAAGTAATCATAAACATTTAACTAAGATAATTTAAGTTAAAAATAAATTAGCAATTGTTCATTGTTGATTGCAAAACTTTACAATTAAAACACAGATGAACTGGATAGCACATGTGATACTGCTAGAATCTCTTTTGAACATGGTTTTAAAAGGAAGAATGGAGGGAAAAGAACCACAGGGAGACCCAGAGCAACAATGTTTCTATAATATTACGATGAATCAGGATGGAAACAACAGTGGTTACATAGTAGGCTGCTCCGCGCGGAAATAGAGAAGGCAATAAAAGAGATGTCGAACGGAGAGGCCGAAGGCATGGACAACCTAACCAGCCTAAATGATTAAATGTCTGGGAGAAAAAGCAATGAGAGAGATATAGTGAGAGAGGGAGGGAGCGAGGAAGGGAATCTGTGCCACTGCTAAAAAATTTACACGACTGGAGAATGGCACATAGAGTATATTATAGACGCTTTGTTTATGCACCTTAAACATCAACGATTACGGTTACGATGATGGACAAATTTGCCAAGAGAGGCTGCGAGGAAATCAAGGACTAGGATGAAGATGGAAGAATTTGGCAACATCGGAATCCAGGATCACCTTGAAAAGGCCGAGAACTATAAATAGTTTCCTAGATTATTTAAAAATGAAAAACTCTTTATTTCGGTAAGTAAGTAAGTAAGCAAGTATATTCTTTATTACTACCAACTGCTTATACCGCACTTTGGTTTACATATAGTTTATACAATATAAAGCATTCTTGTCCAATAACTTTTTCTCGCGAGATTGTCCGCCCTAGATATTACTCGGTCGTGCAATCTCGACCTCGCGGATTAGTGCTGTGGTGGGAGGTGAGGGTTCAGCACGTGGCCCTGGTCATGCAGTACCGCAGGGAAGAGGCCTCCGTCTGCCAGATACATAATTGCTCGAAGGTGGGGTTATCCGCAGGGAGATCATGCAGGCGCACCAGACGGTTTATCACGGACTGCAGTCTATCCCGCTCCTGGTGACCATGAAGTTCCACCATGCCAGGGCCGTGTATAACATACGGGATAATGCGATCATTTTAACACGTCATGTAGACTTGAGCACCGCATGCCGTGCGCTTTTATCATTCGCAAAGCATATGCATCGACATTCTTGCTTGGACACAAGCGCTCTTTATCTGCGCTTCGAAACCTAGTTTTTCAGTCATTACAACTCCCAGAATCTTCATACTCTGGACCAGCTGGAATCCCAGCATCTCTGCAGGTGCGTCCTCCTGCCCCCTCCATAGCTGGCTGACTATATTCTGATGAGTCTTACTTTGATTAACGCTCAGATTGCAGTTCTTTGCCCACTCTGCTGCATTATCCAACTCCTCCCTGATTGTGTTACTGTTTTTGGCTGGTACTAAAAGGTCGGTGTCAACGGTGTATTTAATTATACGATTGTGAGGATAGACTGTTTGAGCTTTGATATGGCCACGTTGAAGTACAAAGAGTTCAGACCGGACCCTGAACAATGCTGGTGTTGATGTTAGTAACATCCGAGACCATTCCGTTGTATTTTTCCTATGATTTCGTTTGTCAGGAAAGTTACAATCCAGTAATGCACACAGTCCGGAATGGCCAGCTCTGCCAGTTGTTTCACAAGATACGCATGTCGGATCGCATCAAAAACCTTAGAATAGTCGAATGCTGTCGTGCACATAATGGTCTTCGCTGAGTTCCACCAAGCCCTAGGTCAGGGCAACAATAGAATAGAATATAATAGAATAGAATATTCTTTATTGAAACCAATTGCAAACCGCATTTTGGTGTACAGCAACGTAAACATGTTTATACAGATAATATACTAATAATATGTTAATATTAGCTACTAATATTTGTCTCAATTGTCCCCAATTAATATTGTTTTTTTACCCATAGCGTAACTAAGCAGCTTCTTAAAGCATACTGATGATAAACGTTTTTCTAGACGAGCTCGTTGGCGCAGGAAGTGGCCTGTGCGTTTGATAGGTGGCAGCAGATCATGCGGGACATGTCCCTGAATATTCCGTACTGCGGCGAAGAGTCGAGAATCGGCCAAGCGGCAGTGCTGTTCTATGGAGGGAGTGTCTTCTGGGAGGTAGCGTCCCCTGATGAGACGCCGCATAGTACCCCACCCAGTCTATCACCTTGGGTTGTAAATCCCCACCAATGGCAGCAGTGGTAGATCCTATGGGGCGGAACGCGTACTGGTCCGAGAATTGCTGGTTGTGCATGGTGTCATCAAGAAAGGATAAAAGAATCGGCGCGCTATGATCTTCTCCAGGATCCTGCAGAGTTTGGACGTGACCGAAATGGGTCGAAAGTCTGCAACTTCCATAGGATGGGGGATCTTTGGTACCGGCGTTATTGTGCTCGTCTTCCATTGCGTAGGGACGAAGGCATGATGGATGGACAAGTCGTATAGCTTTGCGGCGGGCTCTGCTAGTAGGTGCGCGGCTTTCTTGAGCCCATCCGAATCCGTAGATGTGCTGCCAGTCGATGACATCAACCTGTAGACAGAGTACGCATATACATACTCCCTCAGTTTATCCATAACTGTTAGTTTTAAGTTCTGGGATTTCGTAATGGTCGTCAGTCGATATGGCGCAGAAGTGCCGGTTGTGTCAGCTGTCACCTCACATCCAAAATGTTTTGGGCAGCGCCCCCTCGGTCACCTCCTCGCAGCCGATTGACCTCCCTCCACATCTCCCGTGTCCCCCGTTGGGCTCTGTCAAAGGTGTTGCTTTGTCCTTGGTGATAATTCGGTTTATCCTCTCTGATAAACTCGACGCTTCCTCCACTCTTTTTCTCTTAAGCAGCTTGTTTTGTTTCCTCAACAGGTGCTTGACAAGCGGCGTCATGAAAGGTGTTACAATTACTGTTGCGTTGAGTATTTTACTGATTTTTTCATTGTTTTTAGAAGTTGATAAAGACGGAGAATACGCACAATCAGTACACAATAAGGAAGCCAGATGGCACTACACAGACTGTTAGTGGAACAGGCGCTGTTCATCTTCACCATGTAATACCAGATAACCAACTTACACAGAGTGTAAGTGGTCAAAGCACATGCACAGCAGGTTTAAAACAAGAAGTTACCGTCTGCATAAATCAGCCACATATTAAATCTTTGGTTATAGATGCAATGGCCAATCGACTTTCAGGCACAAATGACGGTGTAGGCCTACTACTTCACGCTTCTGTCTCGTGGAATCCGATCAATCTGGTAGCAGGGCCATGCCCTGATATTCAACGAAGCGACAACGGAGGACTAAACGTTGATATTGCAATATGCAATAGACAGTGACCTCAATTTCAAAATGCAGTTAACAATTTCACGCAGAATCCGTTACTTAGAACATATTCTATACCAGCAGTGCAACCCGTTGAATTAGAATCACATCCACAGATTTCCGCAAATATCGTGTTCAAAGATATTTCATTGATGAGGATTTAATAAATTACACCAAGTGGTTTAAACTTTTTTTTATAATTTCTGCATAAAATTAACATTTTTGCAATATCATTATGTTATATAAATGTGTGTGTTACAATTCAGGAAAGACCGGCGGCGGTCAGCGACGATGGCATACAGGGAAACAGTACTAGTGCGCGTCCCGTAAAACATAAAATGCTATAGCTATTACTATGTTTAATGAAAAATCACAGCGTGAACGTATATATAGTCCAAACTGCTCTTTTGTTTAATGAATAATTGTAGGCCTAATTATTAGGAGAAACGCACTCACTATAATAAGTGCGTTTCCTCTTGTCTGGCCTCCTGCCGTCACTCTGACATTTGGTTTGGAATATATCGAAAATCACAGACATTTCCAAACGAGACAGAGACGCGTTTTGTTTTATGGTCGATGTACGGTCGCCGTGATAGAAAGTTATTTGGTTTCAATAAATGGGAATCTGTAAAATCTGTGGCCTTTGCAGATTGGACTTGCATCACATTTCGCCTCAAAACTCATTACTTCTCACTGGCTTTCAAACATATTGCTCTTCACCTGGCGGCTGACTAACCGCGCCTCAGATTCACATTTCCGTACGACTTTGCGCGCGTAAAAAATGTTCGTAATAAATAATACTAAGAAGCGTCGCATGATGTTCTATTGACGAACATCTAATCTTCTCCAGAATATTACATTTTTATGGTGTTACTTCTGAGATTAATCCCTTTACGATGATTCCGATCTCGTTGTCATCTTGAATAGCAAATCTAGTTCATAACTGACACTTACAATTATTTTCGTAGTTTGTGCTTTTGAAATTATGCTTAATTTTCCTAGTTTGTGATCTTGAAATTATGTTTAATTTCTTAGTTTGTGCGCTTGAAACTTTGTTTATGCAGCTTGTAGGCCTATGTTGTACTGCTGTGCAATTTGTCTGTCTGCCTCCGGGCGTAATAAACTGCTAATATTCAACATGGCCGCCGACTTTTAAAGGTCATCTCAACGTCAAACCGGACAGATGCTTCAGATGGCCCGACGCCGCAGACGACAGGCCCATGGCAAAGTCTCGGCTTACTATGGTCCAGAATATTTTACATCTTAACTACAGTTAGCTTATAAAAAGTTGCTACAATAAACGCAACTCAAATGCAGCCATTCTGCTGCACGGTCCATGTTTATGCTGCCAGTGTGGGTTATTTCGTTCGCATTATGTATTTTAAGCTGTAAAGTCCTTCCAAATATTCTCACCAGAAGGCTGAAATTAGTAACAAATATGCTACCTTATGAAACAGGAAGATAAATTGAAAGCATGTTGGAACTCTGTATATAGAAAGTTATTTGGTTTCAATATATTGGAATCCGTAAAAGGCTTCATCTGTGGCCTTGGCAGATTGGACGCATCACATTATGTGTGCAGATGTTATTATTTTGCTGTCCGCATCGGTAGTTGGGCTTCAAGCCTTACTAGATAAATGTGGTGTTGTTAGTAGTCAGTTAGGCCTAACATTTAATTGTAATAAATCTTGGTGCATGGCATTCGGTCCGGGATGTAAGGCCTCCTGCCTGATATGTTTCTATGTTAAAAAAAGGTTTCGTGGACCGAGCAGGTCAAATATTTGGGAGTTGTCTTCTGTGCTGGCAGTAAAGTGAGATGCGATGTGGATAGCATAATGCGCAATTTTTACGCAGCTAGCAATAATATTTTCAGTAACGCGTCTGGTTTGTCAGAGCTAATTAATGCAGCTTCACTTGCAGCAGACATAATATTGCCTTCCAGTTCTAAGATAATGGCTCAGTAGCAGTGAGGTTTTCCCAATCTCAGCACAGTAAACTAAATGCTTGCTGGAATAATATGTATCGTAAACTGTTTGGTTTCCATAAATGGCAATCAGTACGAGATTGGCTTCAATCAACCAATCAATAAATCACTAGACATTTATATAGCGCTGGCTTTGGTACCCACTACCCTGAATCGTCGCTGTGGCGTCGTTCTTTGGCACATCTGTTAACTTGTCATCTAAAATAACTCGTATTACCTTTCTTTATGCATCTGTATCTCTATAATTATATTCAATGCATACAAATATTCTACATGAGAGCCTCGTTGCGTGTCATCTCTTTAAAATGCCAATTATACAGACGATTTTTGGAAGCTTAGGGTCCATGCTGTCATAAATTTAGATGTGACAGATTTATCCTGGATTTAAGACCCGAAAACCCGAATCTGAACCTTGGTCAAATGAGAGATCTTGCCATGCTATGCATTGCCTACATGTTAAGTCAGTCGATCGGTTGATTTCACGTGGTCAGTATCAGAGCAGCATTTAATTAAAAATATGTCATATGGAAGCGGGTGTATTACCATATTTCAATTGAATAATATCGTGAATCACAATGAAATTCTTTTATTCATTCTCTTCTATTGTTTATTTTCTCATTATACATACCGTTTAGACGTAGGCTATCTGTACATTGTCTCATTTGTATGTAAATAATTCATCTTGTGATGGCTAACCTTATAAGTCCTTTATCATAGAGTGCATGGTCTTGGTCTCTCCCTGCCTTGCTCTCGCTCGCAGTGATTCTGCATGGCGGCCTATAGTCAGAACTCTAAAAATACCTATGTGAATGTAGGAACACATTTAGATCATTGGTTCAGGTTTTTTCTAATGTGAACAACATTGTAATATAATGAGAATGATATAAACTAGAAACTGAAGATATCGTAAAGTATAGATATCTAAGACGCTATAAATGCTTAGCGCAGGACTCCAGATTATTTCCAAGCGCTGCGTCGTGTCAGATGGGTTGTCCACAGATATCACGTCCACAGTCAAGTCCGATTGCCAGAAGAACAGAGAAAGAAGGAGGCAGAAAGGTTGCTAAGGAATAAAGTGAGTGACACTCATGGATCCCTCTTGGATTTAGCTTAATGGACAAATCTCTTACTCGTTAAGAGCTGGTGATTCGATTCGCTGAGACTATGTATTGTCCAATCTCTTCAAGAAGTCTAGAATCATTGAGCATTAACGTAATCTGCTATTTTGATGCCCTATTCGGCCATAAGTTAAATTAACACCGGTGCACTGTAACACGTTTAGGCCTATAAATGTATAATTTTAGACGCATAAACTTTGTAGAAGGCTATATTTTTAATAGATCATTTTCTTTTCAACAGGAAATTTAAACTTTATTCATTGAAATTAGTCATAAAATCATTATGCAATCGGTTAGTGGTTAGCGTCCTGGACTGTCAAATCTTAAAAGGTTTTTGGTTTAAATCTTCGCTAGGGCTGTATGATGTTCTGATATGTCTGCTTCATTTGCGCCATTTATCAGCTTAGCTATGACTGGAGTAGCCCACAGTAGTCGTCATAAATTCAGGCGGCGAAAAAGAGGATTGGTCGCCAACTCTCTCTAAGCTGAAGCTAATAAATTGAAGGTTTTAACACTTCACTTCTATGGCTGCCTCTTCGGGTTATCCTAAATAAGAGAGATAAATAACAATAAAATCTCTTTATGGGGCCTACTTGACTCGTCTTCGCAAGTCTGCCTTCAGAGAGTGGACATGTTTAATAGCTCCCGCGATCCGTTTCAGCCGCGCTGGGTATTATCCAATAATGATGAGAAGCTCCTTCAAGTTAAATAATAAGTCGTTTTAATCACTAGAGTAGGCCTACTAAACTGTTCTGGCTAGCCATTGTGACGCCAAAACATTAGCAACCATGGCAACGCGTTCGCTAACAGACCTCGTAATTCACAATAACAATTCACTTTCATGGCTGCTTCTTTTGGTTAGCTTAAGTGACTGATAAATTATAATAAAATCAAACTACTTGCTCTGTATTCGCCTGTGTGCCTTCGAACAGATGGACATCGTTAATTGCCGCCGCAATCCGCTTCAGCCACCCTTACTCTTATTCATTATCGGTGTGACGTTTCCTCAAGGTAAATTATGCGAACTCTTTGGTACTCACTAGAGAACTAGATTGCTCTGGATCGCCGCTGCGAAGTCAAATCAATCGCAACTATGGCAACGGATCCAGTAACAGAGCTGACAATGCAGGTTTAGTTATAGCAGACTGTACAATATATTTTATATGGGTACAATTAAATTTTATACTTGTGTATCACGTCGCCTGTCATTTCTACTTTACTAACTAAACTACTGAGTAAACAATCAAGTCGCAGGTACATTTTGAACACAGTTGTCGCTTTGAAATCCAGATACAGAATTATTAACCACATCGCAAGGAGTTGGTCATATTCACCATGTTAGAATAAGTGTAGTACCCTGCAAGCATGTCCAGTTGTCCACATGGAGCCCACATAGGACCCATACACCCATATGGGACCTGTCTAAAGCCGAGATGCGCATGGACCATGTACCCATTTGAAAACATGGGTATCACATGAGTCCAATGTGGCCGCCTTTTCAGTCAACGCGTCGTAAACATCTTGAAGCAGACACACTCGAGTTTACAGCAAGGCTCTTATAACCTTCATTCCTTGATTTCTCATTCGTATTAACATCTTTCAGTCTCATTTTAAGTCACGATAAAGATAATTGCTTATTCTGCTGAGTCATTAGGTTTTGTTTAACGTTGCAACTTTCTTCAGGACATTTAACTCTTGCTTGCTACACCTCTGACTGTCTTCTTGGTATTCGTTTGTTAACGAGAAACAAGAAGTATATAACAAGATATAGGCCTACCTAGCTGTAGTCGGGTTTACGTTAAGGTTTATGATGCAGTTCAGTAGCTTTGCACAGTGTCATTAAAAATCTGAGGCCGGTCAAAACACATCTTCATTTTCATAGGGCTATGCATGCAGTGTCAGTTTAATGATGAGATAAAGCTAAAGCTAACAAGAGAGTAAGCTAAAACTAACAAGAAAGCAGCTTCCAGAATGTATTCCTGTACTAGTCTAGTAATTAGGCTCCATGAGAAGTATACTTCTAGGAATCTAGGGGCTTGCAGTAGCAAAGGAAAAGTTTCAAACCTTTTAAAAACGAGTATCCACCAGTGCATAATATTTTAACGGATTTAGACTACTAGGTCTACTACTACTACTTGCTCCTTGCGATGTGGTTAATCTGGGGGAGTGTCGTAAGCCGACAAAACATTTTAGAGCATCTGCTGCCAAATGGATCCGCTTTAGCCAATTTTTAGTAAATTTTCTTTCTATTATTATACATATCCGTATTTAAGTTATACACAGAAGTTTGAAAATACGACATAATTAGTTCAACAATACTAAATCGATAATTGATATAAATAAAATCAGTGACAGGCTGAGTGACTGTGACCCATTTAATGAGCTGCAGTTACAGCAAACAATGATAGCTTTTACTTCAGCAAACACGACCAACTTTACATTCCAATTTGGTTAAGCAAAGAAAACAAGTAACATTCTACAAACATGTATAGAATGTAACTATAGCATCAGTCAGCCATTATGTTACTGTTTTAGTCGAGACAGAGTTCGGTCACACCAGAGTGTATGCACAGCATTGTTATACAAAGATTGCAGCAAAATGTGGCCTAAGGCAAATAATGATGCTTGAATTCGGCAAAATATCATAAATCTCATTTCTTGCATAGCGTTCAACAAGGCTTCGAATGACCATCCGCTGCAGCTATGCTAATCTTGCAAGGTCTAACAAAGCGTCCCTAGCCACTGCGCGGTCTGTCTCTGTCTGCCTTGCTCTTGATCATGTTGGTTCTATTTGGTGGCCTTCAGTCCTTTCTTATGAATTATTCACTAAGTCAGTGCACGATCGCTAATGGTTAGCGTCAAGGAATGTCAAGAAAACGTTCGGAGTTCTAATCTTCATTATGACTGAAATATGTTTGATGTTATCTGTTCCATTTGCGCCCTTTAATCTATTCATACAACACTTTGTATTATCACCGTGAACCAAAGAGCAGGTGAGAATATTGAACATACAAGTTCACGTGACAGATAAACATAGTTCAGAAAGTCAGACCAATGCTCGAAGGTCGTTTCTAGGGACGCTTTTGTTTTAAGGCCTTGATTCATAGATAACGAGACAGATCGCAAACAGGTGAGACATTGTATAATGTAATTGTAAAAAATATTTTAGGAAACACACTAAGCAACTTTATTTGGCGCTTACTTTGCCCGTCGCCTGAAAATAGAGTTCACCTTGAGGATTTAATGAATGGTTGAAATAACTTTAGTAAGCTGAACTAGAACCCATCTAGAGACGTACTTAATTCAATTTTCAGCAACATTTAGGTAATTGCTGTTTGACGACATTATGTCATAGCAAAGACGATGAACCTTTTCATCCGGCTTCGGTGATTATGACAATGATGCAGGTGATGCATATGATGTTGATGATTATGATACTGATGCTGATAATAAAGATGACGGAGAAGACTATGAAGAGGCAAATAATATAAATTTAAAACTGAAATCATCACCAAATGGCAGCAGTTTATAAACAAAAGAAACAGATATATAATGGAAAACAAATAGGGCTGCTTTCCTAACTCTGGTGAAAGGCGCCTAAGCCTTAATTTCCCGTCCCCGAAGGACTTGGATGAGAGGGGGAGAGAGACAGTGTCAGAGAGAAAGAGTGATGAGGTGGATAAATGGAATAGAGGGCATATATACATATATACATACATACATATATACATACATACATCTATACATACATATATACACATATACATACATATACATACATAAATACATACATACATAAATACATACATACACTCATACGTACATACAACCATCCATCCATACATAAATACATACATGCATTCATACATAAATACATACATACATGCATACATATACACATACATACATACGTACATACATCCATACATAAATACATACATGCATACATACATGCATACAAGCATACATACATGACGCACACGGGATTACAAGGCCGTCGCAGCGAAGTGGTTAACAAGCCTTAAGTTAAGAACTAGGCGACTAACAAGTCTTATTTTTACACCTAAATGACACTTACAAGTCTTTAGTCTATACCTTTACAACATTAACAAGCTGACACTAGGCCAACAGGGCTATTAAGGTTTATCAATTAAAGGTAGAAATAGGCTTATTACACAGAGGGGGGATTTTGTCCGGGGGGATAATGTCCTAGCTAAAATCGGGGATTCTGTCCGGGGGGATAATGTCCGGGGGATAATGTCCGTTCCCCGTTCTGTGCGTAAGCTTGGCACGAATGCACGAAAGTGGACTAGACACTTGAAGCTTCCGCTATAAGCTTAGTCAAGTCACACAGTATGTTGGTATTTCCGTATGGATGCGTTAGCTAGACGTAGTTACTCCGCTCGACACGCTATAATTGAAGTGTAACGATTAAGACTGTAACACGGAGTCACTGCTAGATAATCGTTACGCAATACTGGACATGGAATAAACAACTCTTCCACATCCGAGTGGACGTTCATAACGTTGGCGGAGAACCCCGAATCATCCTTGGAGACCACATTTGTCAGAATCAGCGCTACATAATTATATTTTAGCGCAGTTCTCTCTTTGAGGGATTCTCAAATGGCACAATTAATGCCCAGATGCAGTTATTATTAACCACGTCGCAAGGTGCAAGGCGCAAAACGCAATGTTATATTCACCATGTGAAGGATACAGTTTCATGCTAGAAATGGTTTAGTATTGGTCCCGTTTCCCCATAATGGTCTGATCATCTTGAAAAAACTTGTATTATTTCCACCTCCAGACTCATCCCCTCCAATATTTTGGACAAGTTTACGCCAGTTGTCACTAGGCCTCTCAAACAGCCAGGTTTTACAGGTTTCTTCCACGCCCTCTCGAATGTCTTGATTGCAGATGAATAGAATCGGAGTAGGGCTAAATTGAAGAGGAAACATAATTTGATACAAAAATTATGCAATTCTAACCAGCTTATATTATATATATTAACACTTTCTAATGTGTGGACTGTTGCCAGTCCCTATGCATATGCAAACACAAACTCAAACTTGCTAATGACAGACTCTGTAATAGTCAGTCGTGCTTTCAGTGGTTCTAGGACTTTTCGCCCCCGGAAGATTCGCCCCCGGAAGATTCGCCCCCGACATTTCGCCCCCCGGAAGTTTCGCCCCCGTCGATCCAGCTTCTAATCTTAGTTACATTTTCATCATAGATCCAGTTTCTAGTCTTCTAGTTACATTTTCATCGCTAATCCAGCTTCTAGTCTTAGTTACATTTTCATCATGGATCCCGGAGGCGAAACTTCCTCGGGGGCGAATCTTCCCGGGGGCGAAATGTCGGGGGCGAATCTTCCGGGGGCGAATCTTCCTGGGGCGAAACTTCTGTATCCCGCTTTCAGTATACAGGTACGCGCATAGTAAGCCATGGGCCTGTGGGCGGCGGCGTCGGACAATCTTAAGTATCTGTCAGATCTGACGTTGAGATGACCTTTGAATGTCGACGGTCATGATGGATATGTCAACATCGAATAATTAATTATCTCATGAACGGTTTGAGCTACACTGCCCTCATAAGAAAGAACCACGCATCTGCAAAAAGTTGATTTTGAGATAAATGCAAAAAACATAAATTGGTTATTGCCAAGTAGATCCTAATTTCATATTCATTTTTGCTTTTAACCAACATATGCAACAAAAAACTACCATTTTTAGGGGGAAATGAATTTTAAATATTTTTTCTCATAAATATTTTAAATGTCAGTAAATGTGTTTTTACTTAGATTTGAAGACCGACGACATAACCCAATAATTGCTAAGAACAACGCATCTGCATAAATTCGTGTTTTAGTGTCGAATAATTCAACAATTGACTCATATTTCAGGTCACATATATCAAACAACATAGGCGTAATGTGTGGGGGTACGAGGGGTACGCGTACCCCCACTATTTTTTACACGGGGGTACCGTACTCCCACTTTTTAAACAATGCCAATCAATATTTTATTATTGAGCCTTCCCAGAGATCGCAGTCTCCGCCCTGCTTCGTGTATGTACGAAATTGGTATTCCCACTTTTTAGACCAAAGTTACACCTCTGGGATACTAGGGGTACGCTGGATATACGTACCCCCAATTTTTTTAACATTGCCAATCAATATTTTATTATTGAGCCTTCCCAGAGATCGCAGTCTCCGCCCTGCTTCGTGTATGTAAGAAATTGGTATTCCCACTTTTTTTTAGACCAAAGTTACACCTCTGGGGTACTAGGGGTACGCGGGGTATACGTACCCCCAATTTTTTTAACACTGCCAATCAATATTTTATTATTGAGCCTGCACAGAAATCGTAGTCCCTGCCTTGCTTCGTGTATGTAAGAAATTGGTACCCCACTTTTTAGACCAAATTTACGCCCCTTGGAGTACGAGGGGTACGCGTACCCTACTTTTTTACTGTGGGTACCGTACCCCTACTTTTTAAACCATGCCAATCAATATTTTATTATTGAGCCCTCCCAGAAATAGCAGTCTCTGCCTTGCTTCGTGTATGCATGCAAGAAACTGATACCCCCACTTTTCAGACCAAAGTTACGCCTCTGTCAACCACAAGTTTAAAGATATGAAACCAGTTATATACAGCTTTTAAAATATTGATATAGCTTATTTGATCATATCCGACTATCAAAACAGTCTGGGATAGTGAACATGTCACAGGACAGATGAAGAAGAATGACACTTACTAACCTGCATCTATTCCGCAAAGGTTCACCAGTCACTCTGTAACAGAGTAAAGCAGGGAGGCGACCTGACCGACGACTCTGATGAGCGTAGACTCGGATCCGACCTGGGCTGGTGAACCAAAGTCCTCCGTGCCCACCTTCTCGTGGTGCGGACCGTTGGTACCCTTCCTAGGAAGGGGAACGAACGGGCACGGCAGGCAAAACCAGGGGAAGGCAATGGCAAACCACCCCTGTTAATCATGCCAAGAAAATCGTCATGCGACACACCAAACCACGCCGATGGTCGCGGATGGAGGGACTCCCAGGCCGGAGCGCTGAGGAGGGACTCCCAGGCCAAAGCGCGACTCAAGGGCTACTGGGAGAAGTAGCAAGACGGCAACGGAGACTGTGTAGCATGACGATCGCTAGGGCTCCTAGAGCCGATAGCACAAAGAGAGATTAGGTACACAACATCTGATGTCTTAATATCTTGCCAGAATTTTTTTCTATTTTCTGGCAACAGAACGGTCAGTTTAGAAATAGGCCCTTATGTCATCTTTTTCTCCCGGGAATCCCTCTCGCCTCAGTTCTTGTATTTGGGTTTTGGACGCCTAATTTGCATATAAGATTATCATTACTGCATAAACAATTATGTAAAGAAAATTCTTCACACCGCTCACACTCTTCGTTACCCAGTTTGTAAATGAAATGTTCATATGCTTTATCACATTATGATCTAGAGATCATAACAGCAGACTACAACTTAATGTTTCGCTGTAAAGTCATTATACATTTCTGTAATAGAAATGTCTGATGGGAAGTACGCCTGTTTGAGCATGCTCCCGACGATAGTGTGATATGGTTGGATGAAATGAATCAATGGGTAATCGAATAAAAAAACAGCCAGACGCATCCCACACCCTCTGTACTTAGGCCTATCCTCTCCACACATTTTATCATATCGTCTTTCTGACTCTTTCAAGTTAAATCATAAAAACCTCAACCATGTAAGCCTACAAAACAATCTGGGTCTACCCGAATCCCCGAAACTAGATAAAATGCAAAATTGATCGAATTCCCGAAAACAGTAGGCCTATTCTGCCAAGCGCTCGAATCCTGAAAACTAGTATGGATTAGCCGGACAATATCCTGTATAGAATATTTGAAAATGTATCTAAAAGTTAGATTTACGCAAATAACTTTGTTGTAACTTGGAAAATAGATTTCGGAGATCCGACGGGAATTAAGGTGTCGGGAATTCGCTACGCACCCAAAACAATCACCCGTAGTCACAAACAAAGTACTGAAAAATCATTCAAAAACATTAAAAAAGTTTGAAATTACTATATTTTTTGTTGCTCAGATTTAACTTAATCTCACGGCGTGATGAATAATGAAAACCACCAAGACGGATTAAAATTACAGTCTTAAAAATAATTAATTATCGCTCAGATTCGTAAAATTAAACGTAATAATTGTCTGGAAGTAGTAACTGCGCATGCACGTGGCCACGTATCTGCATATAGCGCTGTCTGTTACTAGCAATAAACAATGCATGTCAGATGCGTGGTTCTTACTTAGTATTTGATACGAAGTGTGCAGATACGTGGGTTTAACGAAGGCTGGTTCTCTATGATCGCATCAAGATAGGAGGTTCTTACTTCCTACCAAGGTGTAAGACCACTAATACATGCAGAAACTGCATCTAACTCAAAACGGCCAAATTTTCAGTTACGTGGTTCTTTCTTATGAGGGCAGTACAGCGTTCAAAGTTGATATGGAGTACATTATGGACAATTGGACATGCACAATAGGGCTTGCCATTGTTTTGCCATCCTGCGCTGGTCCATCCCAGCCACGGCTGGGCTCTTGTAAATTGTATATGACATTGTTAATGATTTATCAATGATTTAATGTCTATGCGAGCTAATAAATTCTATGATTGATTAATTGATGTACTAAGTGTGAATGTGTTTAAACAGCTGGACGGTCGATTTGAGTTTTATCGAGAACCTGTACAAACTCAATTTTTACTCAAACTCAACAGTTGACAATTGTAATTATATGGTAATTATAAGTTTACGAGAACTATCCTCATAGAACTCGAACCTTAGTAGTTAC
Organism: Allolobophora icterica; assembly: GCA_963556255.1. Classification (NCBI taxonomy): domain Eukaryota; kingdom Metazoa; phylum Annelida; class Clitellata; order Crassiclitellata; family Lumbricidae; genus Allolobophora; species Allolobophora icterica. The sequence goes on from OY744603.1 coordinate 4,458,846, forward strand.
ACAGTTACACACAGTGTTAGGCCTACCTGACGTCAATGGTCTGCAGCAGCTATTTCCGGCTAGCAATTGTAAGTAACTAAATTGACTACCGAACTCTACTGTATAGTTAAGTGTTAGGATATTCCGTGGTTTTAACTACTCGCAATACATATCTTTCAGACTTCGCTGTCTATCACTGCTCACTGAATACTTCTGTAATTATCATTCATCAGTCATAACTACACCTTAATGACGCATGGTCAAGTCTGTGGGTTCGGGTTCATGGAAAGCTTAGCCCTCCAGCCCATGATAAACTCCGCCCATGGCTTGCCCTTACCACTATCACCGCATTATGAGCACCATCTACCGACATTCTACCCCGGCCTGGTTCTTTGGAGCTTGACCTGGAACCAATTCTTAACTCACTCGAGTTTCTTTTGACTACACGCCTGTGAATAAGCTTATTCAAGAAACTTAGTTTACGAATGCAGGAATTAGGCTATATGTGTTCAAAATGTGCGAATGCGTGAAAGAATATAAGCACAAATGCACAGAGGAATGGCTTACCAAAGAAACGAATTAACGACTGAATGAAAAATGATTTAATGACTTAACGACTTACTGACTTAATGCCTTAATGATGCTTTAATGACTTAATTATGACTTAATGATTTAATGATGATGTCACTTACCTATTTCTGAGTAGATGTTGTTTTTGAGTGCGCTGTGTATCGAATTGTGCTTACGAAGCAGAGCTTGGGCTAATAGGGTTGGGATGTCAGTGTGTTTGATTGACCGGGTTTAGATTTTTAGCTGATCCTGTATTATATGAATAAATGCAGTTCATAACCGACGTCAGACTTCATAGTTCAGACTTTATACAGGTTGAGGGGGGAGGAGCTTAAGGGACGTTGCGCTTTGTGATTGGTTGTAGCTTTTGAGGTCAGTGAGTTAACGGCCGATTCTTTGTGCGTGTCTGTTTTACGTTTGCATATATTATAATGAGCTGGTAGCAAAGTTTTATGCATATCATAATTATGTAGGTCCTACTATGTTTAGTCAGCAGTTGGTATGGTGACGTGTTAAGACTTAAGAGAGTTGCCGACTGTGCGATATTAATTTTTGTAGTTGTGAGTCTTAGATAGTAAAAAGTTTGAATTTGCTTGTTTTGAGAACTGGTTGTCATACTAAGATGAAAGATTATTATACAGGGATAGCCTAAGTTTAAGTAATTAGGCGACTATTGTGACTACATGACTACACATATCTAAGAAATACTATAGTAGGCCTATTTAAGAGAGGCCCCTGCAGAACAGTGAGGAATCCTCTTGACAGTTCGGTTACGGCACCTAGTCAGTGAGTTAGGCCTAATACACGAAGTATAGGTCTACAGACGGCACTGGCAGATTACTTTTAAACAAGCAATTCTTTTTTCTTCAGTCTTAACGGGCGCAGATGAAATGGACCTGAGAGATCGAACAGAAGCGCACAAGGAGCTGATCACGGATCGTCTTGATCCAGACTCTGGACTCCTTGATGAGTTGCTTGCCAGCCAATCATTGACGAGACGGGAGGTTGCCAACGTGAAGGCCGTCTCTGACTCGTACGCAAGGAGTGAGAAACTTCTGGAATATGTTTCAGACAAAGACATCTACGAAAAGTTCCTGTTTGTCCTAAGAGACACACAGCAGACTCACCTGGTGAACTTCATATTGAGCAACGGAGGTAAGAATTGATGATTGGTTCTTGTACAGTGGCGCTTATTTAATGCATAATAAACAATTTAACCCTAATCATACAATGCAACTTAAACGTACCGGGTTGGGTCGTAAATGTGCTTTTGCTCTAGGATCAACATGTTTGTTATTTGATTGTCACACTCTTCCTAGAGCAAAAACATTTGTGAATGCATCAAATTGAATGCACACAACATAGTTTTAATTTCTCAAGGATCTCAAGTTTCCACAAAGAAATTTAACAAATAATGCGAATTTGTAATAGCCCACGTTGTTCTTAACGCAGTTGTAGACTAATGTCATTACATGAAATTGTCATATACAATGATAAGTTCTGCAAATCGGTATTTGTCTCTTACACAATGTCATTAGTAAAATGTTGTCGTGTTTTGCACCAGAAGCCTAACATATTTTACTCTGAAGATAAACATAAATAAAGCGTTTAGCTAAGTACTGTTACAGGCAACGTGCCCTATTATGAACAACTTCAGTATTTTTTACTACAAATGACTGTTTTATAACAAATAACTTTTATTATCGCTCACTGAAATGATGCAGACGGCTGGCTGTTTGAAATGCAATTTTACTAATAATATACTACTCTATGTGTATAACATTTGACATTCTAATGATGACTCGGTTGAATAATAGGCTACAACATATCCTATGAACTTGAACAAGGGGCATAACTTATCGAAAAATAATAACAGCTAAGCAAATTATTTACTGCAATTCACATTACTGTTGATGTCATTAACAACAGAGAACTAGAACTAGAATATTATTATTATTATTATTATTATTATTATTATTATTATTATTATTATTATTATTATTATTATTATTATTATTATTATTATTATTATTATTATTATTATTATTATTATTATTTAAGTGAGTTTCTTTGGTTTCATTCAAAAGCTAATTCAGGTTCGTGTAGGCCCTCCAACACTTTTAATCCGGCCCCAACAATTCTTTAGACAATTTAAAAAAATTCAGACCTCGAGAAGTTTTCTTCGTTTTACTCAAAGAACAGCTCAAAGGATCCTAGCTGATACAATTGAAGGGCTTGCAGCAATAACCAGGTATGTCGGATTTTTTTAGTTTTGGGAAAATGGCTTCAAAGATTTGACACTTCAAACTGTTGTATCTAAGCCATTTTACGAGATATCGACAAGCTGTTTGAAGCACCATGCGAGTTTTTACTGTCTTTCACGAAATTGTTACATAATGCAATGCAAAAGATAACATTAATGTTTTTTCATGACATTTTGCTTCATACCTGGTTATTGACAATCAATAACCCAGTATGAAGTAAAAATCGTCTGCTGTTAGTCGACATACCTTATTCTTGCACCAAATGGTGACTAGCACACAGTACAAATTAATCGTGCAAGAAGAAGGTAAGTCATCATAGCTACATTACAGGAAGAAAAAATAACGCAAAATCAGTGAATTGTAGAGTACGTAAGAGACAATAACCGGGTATGTCAAATAACCTGATTATTGCACCGGTTTTAATACAAAGATAAAAAGAAAAAATGACAATTTTGTTATCATACCAGATTATTGCATTGGAGTAATGCTGCCGGCTGCTAAATACCATATGTCGACAAACTGTTTTATCCAAAAGCCAATTCAAAAATAATCAGATTTGCACCAAATTTGCAGGGTATATAGAATACAATATTCCAAGCTCGTTGGCATACTTTTTCACATAAACCAGGTATGTCAACATACCTGGTTATTGAGGCAAGCCCTTCAATTCTTTTCTTCGCTCAGAAAGGAAAAATTCTCAAATCTAAAAACTGTTGCTTTAAAATGTTTGTGTTATTCGCATCCACTTAGGCCCTACATCTGTCAACAAAGATTTTCAACTATGAGATAAACAAATCCAAGTACAAGTCTCAGTTAAGTGATCTAAACTCGAACTCAAAGTGTGAATTGCAACCAGCACAATCACCCCGGATTTTCTTATGGGAAACTTGTTAATCAAATGTATGCATGTTAACAGTCGCATCTCATTAGTAACAGCCAAAGTGTATTTAATATATTATAAATAACAATAAGTAAACTTATTTTCCTGTTAGCCGTTATTGAAAGTTAAAAATTTGTTATTCGGCCCTCCAAATTTTTTTGGCGTTTAATTTGGCCCCATGTGCAAAAAGTTTCCCCACCCCTGGTGTAGGTGTTATTCTAAATCTAATGTGGTTGTTTAAAACCGCATATCTCTAAATGTGTTGCAGAGCGCTGCCCTGAATTGGAGATGATTGGCCGCTGACAGAACGAGAAATATCCATTCTTGATACCAACCAACGATCTTTCGTTGACCTACTAAACACCTGTGATCTCCTTCCGTACCTCTATTCTCAGAATGTCGTTAACAATCGACAGAGAGACTTCGTGTCGTCAAGGACAACTTCCCACGAAAAGAACGACGCATTACTGGAAATACTGAGAAGAACTAGTCTACGAAACTATAAGAAAACGATCTATTGTCTGCATTTATCGAAACAAAGCCATATCGCAAGTGTACTCAGAGATGGCGGAGGTAAACGCTTGAGTAGTTTGGTCGCTAGTGGCAACTTGTGGGCCGCTATACTTGTCCAATTTAGACAAAGATGACAAAAATAATTATCTCAACATCATTTAATATGGAAATTTTATCCTACCTGTGACAATCTTAACAGTATAAACGCGAAGATGTTTATTTTCCATCGGCAGGAATCTGATAGAGTAAGATCTCCTAGAAACAGGGAGTGATGGGGTAAAGATGTGACCAAAAGCGGAATGGGAATAGATTGTGAAGAATAAGGGAAAGAAATATGGACATCGAAGTCTTGTTTATATAAGGCTATGAATATCTCGATTAGACATGCTCAAATTTGAACGTGTCCTCAATTTCATTCACGAAATCTTATGACCAATTAGCACATCTGTTTTACCAAAGCTTTCTTTATAAAACTCATAATTGCAAAAATAACAATAATTATGAAACTAATTATGGCAGTGGTAGAAGGTGTAATAGTAGTGATAGTAGTAATATTGCATTGTATTGTATTCGGATATTTATATAGCGCTTCTAGATGGAGAGCCATTCAGAATCGCTCCCAGTGCGAAAAAGCCCGAGAAAAAAAGTTTTTAGAAAGGCAAAAGAGGAAGAGACGTTACCTGAGAGAATAGAAGAACGAACGAACGAACGAACGAACGGAGGAAGCTCATTCCAAAGAGCAGGGCCAATGGAGGCAAAAGACCTAGATTGAGCCAGAGAAGTCCTGACACGGGTAACGAGGAGGTCCAAATGGTCAGATGAACGAAGAAGACGAAGAGAAGCAGCAGAGTGAGGGAGATGAATTAAGTCACATAAATATTTGGAGCGAAACCAAGTTAAGCCTTAGAGACAAGGATGAGGACCTTGAATTGGATGCGGGCAGAAAGCGGAAGCCAGTGAAGTTCTTCTGCCATAAAGGTTGTGATATGAGAGAATCGAGGAAGACGGGCAATTAGTCTAGCAGCAGCATTGAGAACGGACTGAAGAGGAGCAAGACGGTAATAGTAGTGCTAGCAGTCGTATTGGTTTTAGTAGCAGACACAGGAGCGATAGAAGTTACCAATTACAGCCACTAAAACTTATTACTATTTTAGGGGTCGTCAGAGTTCGTTCCAAATTGGAGACCGAGAGTAATGTGAACGATGTTGAAGATGAACTCATCTCGAAATTCACCGAAATGCTTGGCAATCGTTCGTTGGGAGATTCAGCTCGTATACTGGAATGTACTCAACTGCGTCTGATCGCCGCCAGAATAGGCCACAGTATCGTTCTTTACTTCTTCTGCAAAACATCAGCACAGCTCGTCAATCTTCAACAGATGCAGACTTCTGGAAAGTTGGCGAATGTCGTCAGAGACATGTTTAATGAAAAGCTTTCTCGTGCAGAAGTCATCAACTTGGGAACAACTTTATACGATGAAGATTTCTTTAAATGTGAATTGGCTTTTCGTGGTGAGTAGGCCTACTTCTGAATTGCTTATGTAATTTCGTTCTCGGCTTAAGTTTCCCTTGTTCAAATTGATTTCCACCGTAAGCTGTCTTTTTGTCTTAGTGAAACGATCTTCTGGATCTGATTAGGGCCTACTACCAGATTATTACTTGATTTAGTACGCCATCGGTTGGTGCCTTGTGTCTTGTACACATTTGCGATAAAAGTTAGTAATTTGACAAAAAATGAATCTAAGATCAAAATGTCAGCTGTTTGCACCTTCAGCGCTTGAAAGACTTAAGGAAAGCGATTTACGTTCTTCATCATGTTACGCAAATCATAAAATCATGACAAATGACGCAAAGTTATATTAAGCCGAAATAGTTTTTATATATATTAATCTGCCATGAGGATATAGGATTTTAAAATCTGTCTGCATGACACATGATTGGCTAAGGTCTCATCTTCCGCAATTTACTTTCAGATCGATCTGAGTGTTTCACAGATACATGCTGCTTTTGTCCGATGGATTGCGGTTTTTTAATGCAACGTTGCTTAGATGTGACCATTGATTGATTAGGCAAAAGCGCTAGAGACATCTAAAATAAATATCTATCAGATTAAATGCAATTATAGTTCAGAAGTATGCTTTCTTCGAATCGCACGAAGGATATTCTGTCTAAAATTACGAAAAGGTGTGTCGTGAGTCCTGCAGTTTCTTGCACCATGAGCAATTAATATGGGATAAGAGGAATAGCCTATTTTGCGGTCTTTATTGACTGAGTTGGTATAAATCTGAGTGCCTCGATGTAAAGTTTATGCAATCGCATATGTTGTAAAAGAAGAATAAGATTTAATTAATACGCAGTTAAATGTTCATCTAGTTAGAGCAAAATATGCTTTCCAAAACAACTTATATAAATGTTCTCAAGAAATGAGCATTTGCTAAAGTGCTTAGTTGAACTTTTAACCATCAATATAGTCTAATTCTTTTCACTGCTTAAACAGAACACACATCACAGTTTGAGAACTATGCAATTGTCGTGGGATTTAATGAAGATGCGACTATGACGAACCACGTACTAAAAATAAATCTCCATCGGCCAAATGAAATCTCAACAGATGAAGAAATTCCGACTACAATGTCGCCCGCAGCAGTCGCCTCCGTTTACTGTAACACGATGTACGTTACAGGAATAGGAGAAACTGATAATGAAATCTGGAAATACAATCTCGGTTCCTGTTGGATGAAATGCGCTTCTTTAGTTCAAGGTCGACGTAGACACAGCGCCGCATTTATAGATGAAGTATTGTACATCTGTGGAGGATTTGTGGATTCTGATCAAAGCGTTCTGGACAGCGTAGAAGCCTACAACGCAGTCACCGATAAATGCACCGCAGTTGGAAAGTTGGTTCATTGTGTCCAGAACTCAGGAAACTGTGTTCCATACAAGACTTCACTCTATATCTTCGGTGGATCAGATAAATATAACATTGGGTTCAGTCATGTTCAAGTGTACAACACGAAAGAAAACACATGCTCTGTCCTTTCGAAACCAATTCCGTGGTCTTATAAATTGATGCGATCTGTACTTTGGGAGACATCTGTTGTTTTACTTGGATGGGATACTTGTTTTATATTTAACTTAGAGACGGAGACTTGGCAAGAAAGAAAACAATTTAAGACTGATGTTTTTCACTTTGGTCTGGTTCATGAAAATGAACGAATCTTTGTCATCGGTGGCGGTATGCATGAGACGGATGAAGATGGCAAAATTACATGGAAATGCAGAGACGACGTACTTTATGTTCCGCTTCAGAATATCCTCGATGATAAACCGATTGAATGGAAGATTCATGGGAAATTACAAAAAGCATCCCTCTTTTGTGCTTATGGAAAAATGCGATTCCCAGTCTAGCAATAATTCAGTTTTCATGTAAGGCCTACGGTTCTACAGTTTAGCATAGTGGCTTCAATAGTTTAGTGTAAACTCGTGGCTGTTGTTGGGTGACGATAGAAGCACTTGGTTAGAATAGAGCAACTGGATGCCTCTTTCCACATAAGAACAATAGCAGTGGAGTCTGACCTGCATCAGCTGAATTTCAAACTACACAGCTTGGAGAATCGTTCACAAGAGAACAGAAACAGTTTGCGACGTGCTATGGAAACAGCTTCAGAGCTTCAGGAAACGGTTCGTAACCGAAGATGATGTGATGAAAGATGAAACCGCATTGCAGCACATTCTGTTTTTGTTGTTTATTGATTATTACTTAGAAATGAGTGTTAACGATATTTCATATAGGTTTTGTAAAAAATTCTAAAAGTCCCCATAGACAACATTATACCTGACACATAAAAACGTCAGTTGATGAAGCAGGGTGACGACAGAAATTCCGGGCCCCTAAACTGTCTTTAGGCTTTTTGAGAAAATTGCAAAAAATGAAATAAAAAAGGTGCGGGTACGTCCGTACGATACTATGTTTTAATATAACTGCCATTTCATTCAGTAATATTATATTTGAAAAGGCATAAATCATAAACTTTGTATAACTGGTTATAATATTTTTCAAGTTGATTGCAGGCCCGGACGGCCGAGCTCCTAAAACTCGCCGAGCCCCTGGGCATTTGCCCCTCTGACCCTTGCGGCGGGCTTGTAATGAAGCGCCAATACTTTCAAACCATACTGGTGGTCATGTGAAATAAAACATGTCTCTCCCATAAACTTGGACATATTTGCTAAAAATACTACTACATGTATGTCATATTCATGTATTCGAAGTGTGTATCGTTCATTCGTTCTGAGCATTTAAATTGTGTTTGTCCAAGATAACAACTACTCAGAGACGCTCCCAGCCTTAACTCCGTGGAAAAGAACAGTTTTCGAATGTTTGCAGAATGTGCATTCATAATCCCGAGCAAAGAGAAGAAATGTCATATATATGCTTTATCAAGGCTATTTGTCCACTTAGCAACCTGTCGTTGAACGAACGAACGAATGACTGAATGAAACAAAACGAACCTAGGTGTAGAAGAGCCATTCATTACATGTACATCAGACATAAGACATTCATGTGTTAATGTTAAGAACATTTAGACAATTAATTCTAAAAGAATTGTTACACAGTTACTGATCTGCACGTATTCTCTAACATTACTGAACTGCATCGCTAGGTCACCTGCAGATTGGAAAAAAATTGGAACCTAGGTAGGCCTATGTGAAAGTTAACTACGGCACATCTAAATCGCCTTCACAGACGTCACATAATCCTAGATTTTATACAATAGCGGCTATATTTGTACAACCGAGCGATTAACAACATCTGTAAAATTGCGCTATCGTCTGTTGTAAGTCGTCAAATTAGACTACGATGGCATCTTGTGATCCAAATAACACCACATGGACACAACCGGTGAAGGATGACCGACGTCCGCCTAGAGACGAGTACAGAGGATCTATTATAGACGTCTGACAGCGCAATGTGGAAACAAACTTGAATATAAAGTGAGACGCAGTCCCAAGCCTAAAGAAAGGAGATGGACTGCTTCAACTTCCCTGGCCGCAATATGTCGTGAAACACTGGAACTAGTATGCTTGAACTTACTACTTGTAAAGATGAGTAGCGTCGCCCTCTTCTTTCATCTATGCTTGGGACTGGTACCTGCCGAGTACGAGCGATGGAGCAGTTAAATGTGTTTCGAATACTTAATGCAGAGTCGATTCTATGAAACTGGAACAAATTATCAGAAGTATTAGAATGCGGCGACGACACAATATATTATAATTATATAATTGAAAATCTCATTTTAAAATGTTTAACAGAGGCCATTAGTATTCGCAGAAAGCAGGTGTTTAACTTACACCACGAATATAAACCTTAACATGACTACTGCTGCATTTTCTACCGGATGGTTTTCTGTTAAACTCCGACACTGTGTGCATACGAAAACGTATCGTGTCCCCCACCAATACCTCCGCTCAACCATCATTTTCAGCCTTATGCACCTCTACTTGTCGCCCCATTGCCATTCCGCTCCAAATTCATGTTCAGTCTCTTCAAGAATTCCTAGCCTTATCCATTCAATCCTCCGTCTTCCAAGTTTTCCTAAGCGAAACCAGCCTAAGCATTCCATCTGGGTCCAATCTCTTGTCTCTCTGGCAAACGGATCTGAATGTTCAGCTGACACCACGAAACAACGCTCGTGAATAAGCTAATGCCCTGTACTTAATTTCCGGTGGCATTTGAGAAATTTTAAGTTTACGATTGCGATTAGTTTCCACTGTTTTGTGACATCTTATTGCATGTAAATTATATGTTATAGTAAATATTTTTGAAAACTGGATGTGGGTTTGAAATTGAAAATCCTGTTCAAATATTTATGTAATGAGTTTTTCATGCTTAATTTTCATGAAGCTGAGAATAAACACGGCTTAATATGTTAACAGTTCAGGCAGTTCTTGATGGACGATGTTTGACATGATGTCCTTGAACTGAAGATTAAAAACCGTATAGAATTCTTATGGCTATCGTATCGTATTGTGTTGTATTGTATATGGGCATCTATAAAGCGCCTCCCGCGGTATGCACCATTCAGAGGCGCTCCCACTGCGCGAGACCCCGAGAAAAAAGGATTTAAGCTGAAAAAAGGAAGAAGCAACGCTAACAGAGAGAATGGTGGTGGGGACAGGAGGGCGAAGTCGGTTCCAAAGCAAGGGACCTGATTCCAAACCAAGACACCTATAAGGTCCTATATTGTATTGTATTGTATTGTATTGTATTGTATTGTATATGGGCGTTTATAAAGCGCCTCTCACGGTATATACCATTCAGAGGCGCTCCCAGTGCGCGAGACCCCGAGAGAAAAAGCAGGATTTAAGGTGAGAAAAGGAAGAAGCAACGCTACCAGAGAGAATGGTGGTGCTGACAGAAGGAGGAAGTCGGTTCCAAAGTGAGGAACCTATGCAGGCAAAGGACCTGGACTGAGCCATAGTTGTCCTGACACGAGGAACTAAGAGGTCAAGACGATCAGAAGATCGGAGACGACGCTGCGAAGCAGCAGAATGAGGCCATATACTAGAAGCTAATGCTTAAAATTAATGGGTGGATGTAGGCAGCGCCACTGCATCCAGAATCCTCAACGTCGTAAGCCGTTGTATTTTAAACACCTCTTGTAAGGCTTCTGGTGTCTCCTTATAAAATCACGATTTGGGGACGTTTCGTCCTGGGACAATTTCTCATGAGGACTAAAAAAATACTGAGGATAAAACTCAACAAATCTACCAAAGTTACAACAAAAGATCGATTGTCATGTCAAAAGACTAACAAGATTGATTGTCAGCTACAGACTAAAACGTTCGCTTGTCATGGTTATTCCAGAGTAAAAAAGACTAAAACGATAGATTGTCATGGTAACAAATCTAAACAGTTTAGTTCTAGGTAGGCCTACATACTAAAACGAACAACCTAGAACTGGAATATCCATGACAATCGATCTTTTGTTGTCACCTTGGTAGATTTGTTGAGTGTTATCCTTTGGACGAAACGTCCGCATTCCAAAATCAGCAATTATATGTTACAGGGAATGTGTATTTTCAGGGAATAATTATGTATATTCCCTGAAAATTTCAGGGTATAGGCCCTATGTATATTCCCTGATTCACTCAGGGAATGTATACATTCCCTGAAAAAACCAGGGTATATACATATTCCCTGAAATCTTCAAGTGATTTCTATACACATTCCCTGAAAGCTTTCAAAGACACAACAACATATCCTGAAGAGCTGACAGCTGACAGAAAATTTTATTATCTCTAGCATGTTTTAAAAGAAGTTCGTGCACGTACATCTGTTAAGTCTTATAATAATTGTCACATAATGTCGTATGACATCAACCGTTCGTATAATAATCAAGCCTTATTGTCGTAATGAGGGAGGCTCTGAGAGGATGCACAGGAGGCATACAAATTGGAGGAAGGAGGATAACAAATCTACGATATGCGGACGACATAGTAATAATGGCAAGCACGGAAACGAAAAATCCTTGGAATATCATGGACAAGGATTTTTCGTATGCATTTCATTTCAAATGCCTTTATTCTATCCTCGTCCCTCTTTTTGATTGTTCAACTCTCACAGCCATACATCATCACTGGCCATATAAGTGTCCTCATTAACTTTAACTTTGTGGGAATTTTTATGTTATGGTTTTTCCACAATTTATTCAGATCTGCTCCTATTCCAAGTCCTCTTGCAGTTCTTATGCTTATCTCCCTGCTACACTCCGCGTCTTCTGTTATAAGTGAGCCTAAGTACACGAAAGTTCCCACTTGTTCTATCTTGCTGCCTTGTACTTTGATGTTGCACTGCTTCCCTGTCAGCGCCATACACTTTGTTTTGCTCATGTTGATCTCCAGGCCCTTCTTTCGTCCTTCTCTGTCCAATCGAGACACCAGTTCCTGCAGTTCCGTTTCCCTGCTTGCCATTATCACTATGTCGTCCGCATATCACCCCTGCACTTCATCCGAGCCATTAGTTGTTCTATTCTAATTCTGTCTTCGGCATTCCGTCGCCTGAGTATTATATCATGTTTTTTTGTAAAAATTGAGTTTGGTATCAATTTCTTCAGTGCAACGTTTGCTCTATCATTAGTCATACAGGCAAGCACATTTAAGCAGTCGTGTGTAAAATATAAAGCAATATTTAAATGCTCTATCTTATGAGGCTGTATATTTTTCTAAACATAATTGGTATAATTGTATTGCTATATGTTTAGCATCCAATCAGAAACCTGCTTTCGTCATGTTACAGCAAAACTGCACTGAATAGTAATTACTGGGAAAATGCTTTATCACATATACTCGGGACCGTGCAGAGTGTCGCAAAGGTGAACTGTACTGGCAAGATTATATAATACAAACGTATCATGCATAAATATAACCAATATAAACCAATATTATTCAAAATTACTGTTGTGAGGTAAATAAATACTGCATGAAATGCTGTCATTAAACTCTGGCATGTTACAGCAATATGATATCATACCAAGACGCGATTTACGATAACTGCTCTATGTTTAACTTAGAGCATTATTACAACTACGTTTACTTTGTCCGTTGGAATTATTTTGCTGTTGCATGCATTTTTGTGTCTTTTTTGTTATTTTATATGTTTTCTACTTTCGTTGTCAAAATAACAATTTTATTTTCAAAACTAGTGTATTTGCCCGTCATAATTATGACGGCAGTGTATATCGTTGGTTAAAATACTCTGATCGCCATCGTCAAGACCGTCGGAACTGACGTCATTAACGGTTTCACAATAGAACAGAAACCGTTTGTGACGTAGCGTTTATCATCGGACGGACACTATATGGATATACTATGTATAGATAAGTCACTAGCAGGTACATAAAAGTGATAGTCTTATCCTGCAAAACAATCCAGTTTAGAATTCTTGGCCTATAAAAGTGACCAAACTTTAAAGTCGTTTTTGCTCGGTTTCGTCAAAATATGAGATAGAGCATTATAATTCTCAGGCGACGATATGTAACACCTATAAATTGCGTTTTCCAAGTATTTTATTTGCCTCATTTCGTTCAAACGATACTTTAATTTTGATATCAATAGCCACTAGATGGCGATAACAATGGAATGCGAAATATATGTATATATTTATATGTGAAATATTAAGCTACAATTAGACATCACTCATTTCGTCGATTAATTTTGTATTATTGAGATTAAGAAATAATCACTAAAAATTTAAAAAATGGAATAAGAATAAAATGTCATAGTTATAATTATATGTACTGTGCATTAATAATTGAAATTGTTTAAATATTTCTTGTATGTGACAATTGCTCCGAAATGCTGTTTAATTTGCATCAAAACACTTTATCACTATGTGTATCATAGACAATGTTAGATTGCAATTGTAATTGTAACCGAACATTTGTATAGCGCCACTCAAATCAGCAGCGCTCCAGCACCGGCAAAAAGAAAGGTTTTCAAGCGTCTACGGAACTGAAGAGGAGAGAGGACAAGAAGCTCTTGGCGGAGGGACTGGGGAAGACTGTTCCAGGCTGAAGGACCCACATAGGCACAGCTCCTGTATTGGGCCGTGGAAGAGTGCATAAGCGGAACAACCATAAGGACACGGACCGAGGATCGCAAGGAGGCCCTCTCGGACACGGAAGAAACCGGGGTGCAGAAATTCTGCAGATGACGTGACATTAGTGACATTGTAGCCTACAGCTCTGTTTTGACACATTTTAAACGGTGTCTTTCGGATGCTATAGTATTTCGTTTTGTGTGAACTGTATTTCTGAATTGTTGTCAACGGCCATTGATGTCATAAGACGACGTTAAACTTGGGAATTATAATAATTGTGTATTAGGTTGTGAAATTGGTAGAAGCCTTTGCGGCCATCTAGATGTCGTTAAACAATGGAAGCATTGTTTAAAATGAATTCGAAAAGATAATCGAAATATTTTCTGAATCGAAATGCAAACTCTACGTAAAACTGAGAAAGAGATTTGAAACCAATTAACACATTTATTTGTTAATTTACAAGAAATGCGAAATTACCAACCAAAATAAAGTACTAGAAAATTTTAGGCAATTCCCGCGCTTATTAAGCTCTGTTAGAAATCGAATCAGAGGCTTTAGATGACGACGCTAAACATCTTTGTTATGAAAAGTGTCGTTAAACAGTAAGCAAAGAATTGAATCATTGATTTAAAATAATATTGTAGGTCAGTAACCACAAGATGGCGTTATAGTATGTTAAACACCTTTTAATTGTGTTTCATGGAGTTATATATTCCATATTTTCGTTCAATCGTCAAATATCCCACATTGGACAGACAAACTATGGACTTTAGCAGGGGTCTCCAAAGTTTTCCAGCGGGGGGCCACATTGCTGACTTTCTAAAGCTCCACGGGTCAAAACTCCGGAAAAAAAACCGCGAATGAATAACTGTTAACAGACTATTTATTCCTGAGGTCTGATACAGTGCAGAATTTCAATGCAGATATCAATAACAGTTAAGATGGTTTTTCGTTAGTCCTGATTAGTGTGAGAAGCATGAAATTTATGCATTTCTGAAATAATTCTATCCAACTGCGGTTCAAAGTGAGTGGTTCCAATCATAAGTAAGGCATTCAAATGTTCATCAGACAATTGCGATCTGTAGCAGGATTTCGTTTACTTCATCTTGGAAAAAGTCTTCTCACAGAAATACGTAGTGCCAAAAACTGAAATGAATTCACGAGCAAAGTTTCTTAAATGAATATATTGGTCAGATGGAAGGCAGTTGTAGAATTCAATCAAATTTCCTTCCTTAAATTTGTCCCTCAGGATGTCATTGGATTGCAAATCGATAACTTCCATTTATAAGTCAGAAGGTAAGTCTTCAATGATAGAGTCAAAACGATTC
The DNA here is from genome assembly GCA_963556255.1 of Allolobophora icterica. Lineage (NCBI taxonomy): Eukaryota > Metazoa > Annelida > Clitellata > Crassiclitellata > Lumbricidae > Allolobophora > Allolobophora icterica. Next base: position 4,473,977 of record OY744603.1, read on the forward strand.
TCGATGGTTCTTATTTTCGAAGAGCATGCATCGAGATCAGAGAAAGGTTTCTGAAACTGTTGTTTCAAAACGGAAATGACATCTTGAGCAAACAAGGTTGGAAACGGAGTCGCAGCTTCCTGGCTATATTTGTCACAGCGTGAAAAGTGAGATAAACAGCTTCTTGTTAACTGAATATCAAATAATGTTAACTTATGGAGTACAAATCACAAATGAGTGAAGTTTCACCCTGCATTCGTAGATTGAAATCATTCAGGTGCATGGTTAAATCTGCTGAAAAGGCTAATTTCCAGAGCCATTCACTGTCTATGCATGTCAGAGTACAGCGGCGTTAAAATTATCAATTTTCCCAATTTATTTTGTTTTTTCAAGGAGAGTTCCGCGGGCCAGAATAGAGACCTTAGCGGGCCGGATGTGGCCCGCGGGCCCTACTTTGGAGACCCCTGGACTGTAGTATAACCTTGAAGCGTGACATCTGGATCCCAGATGAAAACATTAAACAACAAGAACTCTAAACTTTTCCATTACAGACCCAGAGAACAAACTATATAGAACACCCTTTTTTCATTGTTGTACTGTGCAAAAATAATTTTCCCGACGTCAACGACCTTTGTTGTCATAAGATGTCGTTAAACTCTGGATCCATCCATCCATTCACTTCCATTTTGTTCCTTATGTAACGGTGTAGATCGACATCAGCGGCCCTGGCATCGATTAAGGTGTCGTTAAACAATATATTTCGAATGAAAACAGCAGTTAGCCTACCTTGGTTAGTTGCTATTTGAAAGACGCTGTGTCATAGCAACGATGATTAGCGTCGCCCTCCTCCTTTCTCCAGGCTTTAGACTGGCTCTGCCACAGTTAGTATACTTCAGGATTCTTGTTGCAAAAGCAACATACAAAGTTTTGGGAGAGACGATTTAAAGGTTTGGAAGCCTATGACACACGTACACACTTACGCATACACACCCACATATTATTTATATTTATAATTATATACATGTATAGTACAACTAAAAGTGATTTGGCGTCATCTTGTGGCTCTAAGGCAGTTTACGTTGCATTTTCCAAGGGAAGAAAATATAAAACATGACCGTTGAAAATTTTATGTAGTAGGCCTAAGATGTCATCATGTATTAAGCGAAAAACTTCCGAAAAATATTTTCCGAAAAATATACATAATAATTATTACCATTATATGAATATATTATTTAGTTGAATATAAGCTGATTTTATTTTATTACTATTTCAAACGTCTGTTGTATTGCGTACTATTGTTATTTGAATCTAATCGGCGTCGACTGGCTTCAATGTCCTTTTAAGATATTGCTAGAATGTTGGATCCAAACCAAAAGATACATTGTTATAAACTAAAATATATGCAGTATTTTATGGTCCCTGAATGACCATAAGCCCTGGAAATGCAGACTTGTAAACAGTGTTATTTTCGTTCCAGGGAATAGAATAGGAATAATAATTATTTAATATTAGTTCCACGGAACGAAAACTGGAACGAAAAATAATTGTGGAACGAGAATAGAATAGGAATAAAAATTTCAATATTTTTCGAGAACGAGAACGGAATAGAATAAAAATTAATTTTTAAGACGAGAACGGAATAGAATAAAAATTAATTTTTAAGCTGCCCAACCGATAATTCTAACGTTAACTAATAACTATACGGAATGACGACGGCTCTTGATTGACGTCACGGTGCGGCGCTATGATGCATATTCTATATTTTCTATAAATAATATACGCTCTTTGATTCAAACTTCTGGCAACAAGAGTGAGGTACTCAGACTCCCCATCAAACATGCTCCTGGCAGCATTGAAGCAGAACTTTCTAAATACATTCAGGAAATTGAAGAACATGTCGCTGTTCCTATAGATAGTCTCTTTGACTTCTGGCAGAGTATACAACTAGGCCTATACATTCAGTTTGCCGACGGCTCGCTGTTATAGCTCAAGATTTAGTTTCAGCTCCCGCATCAGAGGCGTTCGTCGAATCTTTTCTGTTGCAGCCTTGCAGGATGGATGTCTACAGGTCGCAGAAATCGATTGAGCAAATCCCTTGAAATGCGGGTGTTTTTAAAACTCAACAGTAAAATAATTGGCTGGTAACTTTTTAGTGTGTCTGCCTATAAACTGTTTTATTATCAGTCGCATTCACATTGTCCGAGAGACATTAACCGCTCATGTTAGAACTGTGATTAGTGTAAGTGGATTTGGAAGTGGAACTACAAATAATTTTTTTGGGGAACTAGAACTTGAAGTAAAATTATTTATAAAGAGGAAGTGGAACTAGAATAAGAATAAAAATTATTTCTTAAGAGGAACTAGAACTAGAATAAGAATAAAAATTATTTCTTAAGAGGAACTAGAACTAGAACTAAAATTATAGCAGTGGAATAGAATAAGAACTGGAATAGAAATTAATGTTGGAACTAAAATAACACTGCTTGTAAACATGAGGTTGCGATTTTAAACACCTTTAAATTGCGAATACCGATACTATATATAAGTCATCGCCATTGAATCACAATTGTACGACTGCCAAGTTCTGTTAAAAGTAGATCGACGCGAGCGGCCTTGACACCCATTAGGATGTCGTTAAAATGGAAACTAATGTTGTTTTAAATGACTTCGGTAGAATCGAACTGAAGACGTTGGAACACAACAAGATTACGCTAAATAGTCAAAACAACTAATAATATAATTATGTGGTATGCTTAGACACCTCTGAATAGCGTTTTATCAACGTATTTAATTTTATATACGTATAACAAAACTTAGTATAATTTTAAAGCGATACGAAAAACTCCGCCACTGCTTGTAATCTGGCAGTGCCATTCCCAAGCCCGAATAAAGGAGGAGGGCGACGCAAATCATCTTTGTTATGACACAATGTCGTTGAACAGCAACTAACCAAGTGATACGAAAGTTGAGGACTGTTCAAAAAAATTTCTGTCGACGTCAACAGCGTTTGTTGCCATAAGATGTCGTTTAACTCTGGATCTATCCACGCACCACTGCAATTATAGTTCAAGGAATAATGAGAAAAATAGTTCAGGTGCCCTTGCAATACCAAGATGGCGATTTGCATTAGAGTGACTAAATAATAGGCTTATATTGGACTACGTACGATTAGACAACTTTGAATCTGTTTCAAGAAGATTCTATACAACTCATTTCACTTATTCGGTCAATTAAAACTCCTCCACTGCCAGTACTGCGGTAGTGCCAGTCCCAAGCTTGGAAAAAGAAGAAAGGCGACGCCAATGATCTTTGTTATCACATAGTGTCGTTAAACTAAAACTAGGCCTACTCGGTGAATTTATTTTAACTCCATTCACTTAAAGAAAGATCGACGTCAACGGCCTTGTGCGTCCATTATGATCAAGGTATCGTTAAACAATGCAAACTCGTATTGTTTTAAAATGAGTTAGAGGAGATTATAAGCACGTTTTTCGAACCCAACAGCAGACAGTCAGTCGACTTAGAAAGAAATTTAAAACGAACGAATCAATTAACTTTCTTATTAGCAAGAAATTCAGAATTACCAACGAAAATAAAGTCTTAGATAAATTGATGCGCATCGGGCATTTACTAAGATCTTCTTACCTGTATCAGGGTTTCGAGGACGTTAATAAAATCACCGAACTTATTATTTATCTACTAATTCACTCAATCACTCACTGACACATCCACCTATTCACTCACTAACTCTCTCTCTCTCTCTCTCTCTCTTTTTTTTTTTCTCTCTCTCTCTCTCTCTCTCTCTCTCTCTCTCTCTCTCTCTCTCTCTCTCTCTCTCTCTCTCTCTCTCTCTCTCTCTCTCTCTCTCTCATCTCTCTCTCTCTCTCTCTCTCTCTCTCTCTCTCTCTCTCTCTCTCTCTCTCTCTCTCTCTCTCTCTCATGCATTAAGTCATTCACCGAAGCATTTAATCCATCAAACAGTAGATGAATTAAATGACTGATTATTGATTTAGTGATTGTAAATGAATCAGTTGATCGAGTGAATAAGTAAATAAATAAATAATAACTCTTAATCTCTTTGTAATGGTATAGAACCTGAATGGCGTTAGTTACTGAAGTATGCAGTACATGTAAATATTAGTTTACGATAAAACACCTTTATATTGTAAATATCGATATTATATGTAGTTCACTTTCGTTTATTCACTAATGATATACACCTTTTGCTACGTAGAGGTAGATCGATGTTGTAAATATGGAGATTAATATTATTAATAACTTAGGCAGATAATTAGCTTCTTTTCGGAATCGACTGCAGACATTCAGTGGAATACAGGAAGAAATTTAAAACTAATGAACGCATATATTTGCTTGCGTAGGCCTACAAGATAATTATACAGGATAGCTGCGAAAAATAAGTCGCAAGCAATTCTCGCTACGTTCTGCGTTCCCAATTTTTCATTGAATCAGAGGCGCTGGTTAGGTAGACAGACACAGAGACAGACACAAGAACACAGGCAGTTATAGGCCCCTATAGACAAATACACAGACAAGCTTCGATAGCGCCACAATTTCCAACTGAATCTCATTAAAAGCCAGGGTCAATCAGGTTCCTTGAAACAAGAATAGAAACCACGTGGCCTAAGCGTTTCTGTATGAAGGAAGCCCTGCTATTTATTAAACGGATAATACAAGGCCGCCATAATTATTCACCGCTTTCAGCGTTTGTAGAAAGTCCCAAGTATATGTTGGGATGGAATCTGAACAACAAACTAATAAAAATAACAACTGTTTGCACTTTGGTAATGTCAGTCTAAAGCCTGGATACAGGTGGAGGGCGACACAAGCCATTCATCTTTGTTAGGGAAGAGAGTCTTTAAGCAGCAACTTACCAACCAATCGCAGTTCCGATCTCACCTCCTGTTGCAGTAAAAAATTTCCAAAAAACTTGATTCTTGCGGAAGTCAAAGGCTTTAAACTGTTGGATTGAACTGGTACTCTCTGAGTTACAGGCCGACCGCTCTAACCAATCAGCCACCGTACCATGCACACGTGTCGTATGTGGCATAATGTCCTAATGTAATTGATACAAGACCTGGAAGTCATAGCGTTCTAAACAGCGTAGAATGTATTACCAAAATGACTCCACAACACAATTGCAGTGCCTCAGTCTGAATAGAGGACAGTTTTCTTAGGTGAGATTTACGTGCTGATGAATATGCTGTATAACCGTAATATAGTATTGACCTGATAGTCCTCTCTATAAATGGTTCTGAGAGATTTCTTCGAAGTCCCAGGACCCAACCATAACCAAATACGGCTCTCAGGAAATGTGGTCCTGAAAATGTAACGACTTTTTATTCCGAAGTTTAACATTTAAAGTTAATTTTGTCATAATACAACATTGAAAATAACGGTGGTCTATTTGGTTAGTACGCTGGGTGTTTAATCGAAAGGTTTAGGGTTCCTGCTTTTTATGTTCTCATCTGGGATGCAGATGTCATCTTTCGTGGTTAATGAAGACCATAGTTTGCCTATCACAAAAAATGGATATCTACCGCTTGAACGAAAATGTGGCATATATAACGCCAGCAAACACGATGAAAAGGTGTTCAACATACCAAAACGTCATACTTTGGTTTCCAGTGTATCTTACCACTATGGTTATTTAAATCAACGTAGTGATTGTCTAGTTAGTGTTAACGACACTGTGTCACAATACAGATGATTAACGTCGCCCTCCTCCTTTCTACTGCCTTGGGACTGGCCAGGGCATGTTTTAAGGAAAGTTTATCACTGCACATGACGAGCGCCGGAGCACATAAAAATCATAAATAATTACGAATTACAGTTCTTCTCATGCACAAAAAACGGTTAACAGCTTTTCATCACTGCACATTTTGTGTATCATTGCACGTTAAAACAATCCCTGGGACTGGCACTTCTACAGTTAGGTCAGCGGCGGATTTGAACGAAATGATAATACTCTATGCCTCACCTGCATGGTGGGGATTTACTACCCAAAAGGATCGTGATAGACTGGGTGAGGTCTCACGGCGTCTCATCAGAGGACGCTACCTCCAAGAAGACCCACCCCTCTCTATTGTATTGTATTGCATTGTATCTAGAAATTTATAAAGCGCCTCTCGCAGAATAACTGTTCAGAGGCGCTCTCAGCACAGAGAACAGCACTGCCGCTTGGCCGAAACTCGCCTCTTCGCAGCTGTGCGGAATATTCAGGGACATGTCCTACATGATCTGCTGCCGCCTAAGAAACGCACAGCCCACTTCCTGCGCCCACGAGCTCACGATCTGGAAATCCCAACCGCTGATAGCTTGGCTAGAAAACATTCATCATCAGGATGCTCTCTGAAGCAGCTTAGTATATGCATTGGGCAAAAAATACAAATGGCGCATATTTGAGACAAATATTAACAGCTAATAATAGTTTATTAGTACTCTTATATAATCTGTATCCATAGACACGTTTAAGTTGCTTGTACGGTACACCAAGATGCGGTTTGCAATTGCATCCATTAAGGAATGTTCTATTATGTTCTATATAAAATTGGGAATAGAAAAGTAAGAGGTGTCTAAGCGCACCCTGGATATTCTAAATTAACAAAGTTAAGAGTTTAACGTCATCTTGTAAATAGAGGAAATAGAGGAATTACTAAATGATTTTACCTCATACAATAATATCCAAGCAAAATTAATCTAATTTCAAATAAATTATTTTGGCATAATACATCCATCCGGTGAATAAACGCATCTGCACTATTGGTATGTATTTCTGTATGTTTTCTAGGGTCGCCCTCCTGCTTTCTCCAGGCTTGGGACTGGCATTGCTAGAGTACGAGCAGTGGCGGAGTTTCTCACTCCTTTCATGTTTCCAACGATAGAAATATATAATGTATGAATGTTCGATTTAAAGGAGTCTAAATTTAGTGTAATACATTTTTAGTATAACTGAATATGAAGAGATATTTATGGTTAAAGGTTCGTGTTTTTATCTTCTCATCTGAGATGCAGACAAGTTTCTGAGCTTTCGTGCTTACGACATAACATTGTAAGTAGCGTGGACATATCTAGCGTTAAAACGAAAATTTGAAATATATTACGCCAGTACACACGATTAAAAGGTGTTTTAACGTACCCTAACGCCATCTTGTGGTTACCAGTGCATCTGACCTACGATGGTTATTTAAATCAGTGTAGCAATTGCTTATTTTCTGTATAACAATACTGAGTCAAAGCAAATATGATTAACGTCGCCCTCCTTCATTCTTCAGGCTTAGGGCTGGCGCAAAAAATCTTGGACCAATGTCAACCCTTAGTAAGATTGACCGCTCTAGCAGGAACAAGATGACGATAAACATCATAATTATGCTGCATATAATGTGTGTGTGTTTTTTATGATTAACAGTGATTGCAAATTGTCATCTTGTGGATCTCGATACCGTTAACGTCGATTTTCCTGATCTAAGACAAAGCTGGCGGATGTAGTAGTAGTAGCACTTTCAGGCTAATGACACTGTGTGATAACAAAGATCATAAGCGTTGCCATCCTCCTTTATCCAGACTTGGGACTGGCACTACCAGAGTACGAGCAGTGGCGGAGTTGCTGGCGGATGAACGAATGACGGATGGATCCAGAGTTCAACGACATCTGATATTATGGCAACAACGGCTCTTGACGTCGACAGAAATTATTTCGGCATATTACAGCTCTTGTGAACCAATAAATGTTGTTGAGCTATAATAATTATTAATTATAAACCACGAAATAAAGGTGTCTTATCGTTGCGCAAAATTACAAGGATAGTATCCAGCGTTTATCGTGATCTAGTGGCTGCCAGGGCTTCCAGATTTAGTTACTTATAATAATATATTATTCATTACTCTCTCTGGTTTGCATAATTATTGTTTATTAATATAAAATGAAGTCTCTTTCCAAATGTGCCATTTAAATAAAGCTGTGGCTTAAATAGTTTCTGATAAGTTAAAGTTTACCGACGTTGTGTCATAGCAATGATGATTATCACCCTCTTTAATCCAGGATTCGGACTGGCATCTATACTAATATAGCTATAATAACTAGGTCTATATTATCTATACTAATATAGACCTATACTAGGTCTATATAATTATTATCCTGGTCCAAACGAGCGGTATTGTACCAGGATGCGGTGTGGTTCATCCTGATTCTAATAAATGAATATATTATTATACTATCACAATATGGCACTTTTAAGAGTGAGTTTAACTAGTTATGAGTTTTTATGGCATCGTATGACTGTCAGGGTCGTTGATGTCGCCCTCCTCCTTTCTCCAGGCTTGGGACTGGCACCACCCGAAAAGACCAGTGTCGGGTTTCAGTCAGTGAGTTTCGCTTGGTGGTTAGTTTCTATTTACCGACGCTGTGTCATTACTAAATCTGCTTTAGTCACGTCTGTACTTAAGAAACCTGACCTGGACACCAACAGCCCGTGACACGTTAGACCCATTTCCAACCTTAATAACATTTCTAAGTTTCTCAATCATGGATCAAGAAACACATTACTTCAACTCCTAATTTTTGTCTTTCCCCAATCAGCTGACCGTGAAGGCTACTCCACTGAAACTGATCTCGGCTTTACGCTGGACAACATCTTCTCATCTATTGATAAAGGAAAGGCGTGCATCACAGTATGCCACGACCCTATTGCTGCTTTCGACGCTGTTGACCACCAGCTTCTGCTTTTTAGACTCAGCAAAGATTCGGTCTCTCTGGGACTGCCTTAAACTGGTTAGCTTCTTACCTTGCAATCAGTCTCAGTAAGTTGGTATTGAAACCTACAGCTACATTGATATAAATAACCGTGGTAGGTCAGATGCACTGGTAATCACAAGATGGCGTTACATTATGTTAAACACCTTTTAATCGTGTTTACTGGCGTAATATATTTCAAATTTATTTCAATCGTTCAATCGGTCTGATGTGAAACTTAACTGCCGTAACCACGAAAGATGACATCTGTATCTCAGATGAGAACATAAAAAATACGAACTCGCAACGTTTCGATTACAGACCAAGCGTATTGACCAAATAGACAACCGTTATTTTCAAGGCTGTATTATGACAAAATAATTTCTGTCGACGTTAACGGCCTCTGTTGCCATAAGATGTCGTTAAACAATTAGATCCAATGATTAGATAAATTAACAATACTCTAGAGTCTAGAGTCTAGACAGTGAAATTGTGAGCAATTGCCTATCGACGCTGTAGTGTCGGACTATGTCGTCGTCAACTTATATGGAATCTGAAGGATAGAGTTATGGGTTGAAAAGAACTGGCGGACATTGATGTCACCTCCACTTGTGTACCCCCACCATCAATGAATCTTTGATGTTAGTGTTTTAAATAATGTAGCGAATAGCGTCCATAAGACTTATTTTAAAAAGTGTCTATATCACTAGTAATTGATAACTAAAAGCTCGTGTTGAAAATTGTACAGATTGCCAAAGTGTCATTATTCAAGGTTAAAATCTAATATTCTGAGAATTCTGAACACAAAACAACTGACGACTCATGAGATAATACATGTAACTCCCCGAGCATTAATAAGATGACGCTAGACATTCAACTATGTTAAGAATATACATGGTACACTTGACACCTCTTAATTGTTTTGTTCACTGTTGTATGTGGCTCATTTCGCTCAAACCTACCACTGTCTTTACTGTAGTAGCGCCAGTCCCAAGCCTGGAGAAAGGAGGAGGGCGACGTTAATTTTCTCTTTTATGACACAGTGTCGTTGAACAGTAACTAAACAATTACTACATTGATTTAAAGAACTAGCGTATTTCAGATTCACTTTAAACCACAAGATGGCGATAGAATACGTTAAAAACCTTTTTATCGTGTTTACGGGGTACTATATATTCTGCGTTTTCGTTCAATCAATGGCTTATGTCATCAGTGACTTATGTCAAAATTTATAACTATATTAAGATTCTCATGTCAAAATTATGTGGTTATAGATAGTTTTTAAAATGTATTAAATATTAACAGTAATAAATTGAGACTCAGAGGAAGTTAAATTTCTCTTTATTAGATGCATTGCTTAATGCTGCTAAACAATGAATGTTGGTGACATTGTAAAGTATTGTTTTCACACCTTTAAATGGTGTCTTTTGAACTTTGTAATTTTTTTGTTTTTACTTTATTGTATATAATTTTGAATTGTAGACAACGGCCTTTGATGTCATATAATGACTTTAAACTTTGAAATAAAAAGATCAGTGACCCGTTGGTTGAATCGTTAGCCGATGGAACTGTAATAATGCCAGACTAATTTCTGTTGACGTCAACAGCCTTTGTTGCTATAAGATGTCGTTAAACTCTGGATCTATCCAATCAGTGAGTCAATTGACGCTTGCACATAAACTGGTATATTGTATTCAGCAACCACGAAAGATAACATCTGCATCCCGGATGAAAACATAAAAGACACGAACCTCAACCTCAAGTGTGCTAACCAAATAGAAAACCGTTATTTTCAAGGTTGAATTATGATAAATTAATTTATCTCGATGACAACGCTATATTTGTCTCATTTCAATCAATCAATCAATCAGTCAATCAATCAATCAAGTTTATTAAAACCATTTTGTCAAGGCACAGTAATTGCAAGATGTAGCCTACTCTATTCATAAATGGTAACAAGGGGACCCAGAAGGGATAATAATCCCACTACTAGGGCACCTATGTAACAAAAATAGTAGTGCATCAAGATGACAACACAATAATATGTGCCTTGAAACATTGTGAACAGAGTTGAGATAATGAGGTTAAGCCAAATTTCGTTCAAAAGATCCTTTGATTGGTATATAAATAATACAGTGCAGATGATGTAACGTAGAACAGATGTTACGGCAGCCACTAGATGGCTATAACAATGGATGCTGTATGTGAAATTTTAAGCAAAATTAGACACCTTTAAATCTCTTTTCAGCATGCTCTATAAGTCTTTTTATGGAATCATAGTTAATGCCGTGCCCGTTTTCGATTGTTACTACTTTAGAAGGTTAAACTTTGTCTTCTGCTCAGACGATGTAATGAATATGAGAGCAAACCTTTCACGTGGTTTCGTTTTAGAACGGACCTCTTCGACAAGCGTCGTCAATAATGTCGCAGTGGAATCCCATGAATCAAGGAGGACAGTGATAGATGTAGTTGATGACACCGTTGTTTGAACATCTGCCGTAGCAGGTGCAGAAATACCGATCCGGAGTCAGTGAAAGCAACTCACAGGTTATCATCACAGTTGTCGTTATCACAATCATTATCAGTATCGCTATTGTTGTTGTCAATAACATTATGAGCATTGTTAACGTCACTGGTCTTCGTCACCATTGTTATCATCATCAGAAGCAGGAACAGAAGAAAGGACTACGTTAAAATCAGCGGTGTAGAGGATAGAGGCTTTCTAAACCCTAAACCTTGTGGAAGACCAAGTGTCACCCTGGAACGCAGTCGTAATCTAGAAATTTTTACAGCGCCCAAACCAGCGAAATCGCTGGGAAAGCTTATTCACAGGCGCTTGTCAAGGGATAATTGATAGGCGAGGGTTGAAATCGGAACAGTGAGATCGATTGTAACTTAAAACAATGTCCGTGTGCACCTAGAGAGGGATCAATGCACCCCCTACAGACGGCGATCCACAATATCAATCAATCAATCAATCAACTAGACATTTATATAGCGCGCTCTTCAAGGTAACTATTCAGAGGCGCTCCCAGCCCAACCTCGACGAAAGAGAACAGTAAATACACATCATTTAAGGTTTACAAGACCCCACTTGGAACATGATGGAGAGGTGCATTGAGTGACTGAAAGCTCTGCTGTCCATATTTATACAAGCATATTAGGTAAATGGAACTTTTAGTCTACAAAGTAATAACGCTTTCTGGTCATTTTGATATCATAAGGTCAATTTCATAAATCTTGTTCTGTATAGTCAATAATGAAAATCTGCTAATGCATGACGAAGCTTGTGCCTAGGTCTGTCAGCTTGTACAGCGCAGGACGAATGTCTAGGCAAGAATCGCAACCCGTTCACTCAACCGTAACTAGGTCGTACAGTCATTTGAACACATTCGCCTCGCATAGGCTAAAGTGACGCCATTTAAATGAGAAACTTCTGACAAAACGACACTAATCGGGAAAACCTTCAATTCTTTTCTTCAGTTTTAACTATTACTAAATTTTATTTCAAAATTTATAGATGCTACTGCGATATTTATGCGCCGATATGAAGGGCTGTTATGGCTCAAGTAAATATTTTACGAGAGAAATAAAAAGCAAGAGGTGCATTACGTATAGAGTAGGCCTAAGGCTTCTTTGCTGCAGAGACTTTAAATTGGATACCTAAGCGGTCAGTAGATCCTAAAACGTGAGTCCTAAATTTAATTGGTCATGCAAAACCTTTCAAAATTAAACCTAAATTCGAAAGTAAAAGTGAACCCGTGGAAAATTACCATGGTGACAGCGAAATTCCACTTTAATAGGACTAAGAGGTTGATTGCAAGATCTAAAGTTAAGATAAGCATACAACGAAATTGCTTAAATCTGTTTGTCCCGTACAATGTCCCTAGTTAGACGAACCTCGAGAGGGAGGGGTATAGAGTAATGGTAGCACTCATGGTCAGGAGAGCATAAGGTACGCGGATCTATTCCCGTAACCCCCCTCTAGGGCTGCGCCTTGCACGGTTGCCAAACCGTGTGTTTAATTAAGAATTTGATTGTACTTTCATGTATCAGTTAATCTTACTGCGTCTGTCGGTTTGAAATAGTAAAGAATATTATTATTATTATAATTATTATTATCGTTAATCTCTCGCTTATATTAATATTGTGTTTTCGACACCTTTAAATCGCTGAAGAAGGCGCTATAAATACCTTATTTTCGTTCAATCGGTACATGTTAGAATATCATCTCTTATACGAAGTATTTAACCTGGGAATATAAATGATGCACGGGTTCCATAAATTAATTTCGAAGTGGACGCAATTTTTCGGACATCTGGAGACACTGAATATATTCAATGCCTTCGTTTAACCCAAAATGACCCCGGGTTTAAAGGTCACAGCATTCAATGAATACTTTTTGACACAATCAAAGTAACATCAACGTCAACGGTCCTAGCAGTTAAACACTTGACTATGCAAACAAAATAGTATGCCGTGCTTAAGCACCTTGATATCGGATATTCTAATGATATCTATGTCATTTGTTTCCAACACAAAGCCTTTGTCAACGGCAGAGAAATGGCCTAAAATACACAATGCTCATGAAATAGCTTCCAGTGTACTTCGACACCTTTATATCGGAATCTGAAACGTTACATATTAAACACGAAAACGCACCTGAGTATATTGGATTACAAAGTCTACAAGAGATGAAAAGTGAGGTATATATACTACTTGAGAGGCCGATATAAAGGTGTCAAAACACAGCATAAAATATTGTAATGTATCTAGAAATTTATAAAGCGCCCCTCGCAGGAGGCGCTCTCAGCACAGAAGCCCCGGGGAAACAGAAATGCCTTTAGGGAACGCGAGACCGATGAGGAAAACCCAGTCATTAGTTTGGCCTTGAGCACAGGAGGAAGGTCATTCCAGATCGTGGGACCCACTACAGCAAACGCCCGATGCTGGGTCAAGGCAGTTTTAGCCCTGGGAACAAAAGATCAAGTCGATTTACAGAGCGCAATGAGCGAGAAGAAGATGCAGGTAGCGGTTTTCGTAGATAATTCGCGAGATATTTCCGAGCAGTAGGCTGCTGAGATTTAGAGACAAGGAAGAGGATCTTATATCGGATGCGCACAGCAATAGGGAGCCAGTGAAGGATATCAAGCATGTAAGTAGAAATATTGGCAAACCGGGGAGTCGAGCGATGAGCCTAGCAGAAGCATTTAGAATAGATTGAAGGGGGAACAGACATAGCATAATTTTTTTCGTTAAACTTTGGATTAATAAAAATAATTAACTTAGAATAATTTACGTGTTTACGATTTGCTCAAAACACAGTTTGATATCGTATTAAACACGTTCGTTCGCGATTATCTCAGTTTTAATGGCCATCTCTGTCAGAGTAGCTGCCTGCCTGGCCTCTATGAAGCTTGACCTGGAGCTGATTTTCCTTATCGATTTTATTTTGACTAAGCCTCTGGGTACGAACAGTTTCCTTAATGCATTTCGAAGATTTAAAAAAGCAAACTAAGAATAGCCGAGAGGAAGTTATACGGTTATTTCTAGCGATCATCATCGTGGTACTTCCATTTGGAAAGTTAAGCGATTACTGTTTCATAGACATTGACAGCGTTTCTCATTCACTACATGTGAGCAACAGATAACATTAATAAATGATGCCTATAATTGTATTAAGGCAGTCCCACTCCGGTTCTAATTGTCTGCATACAAAGCATTCGACAGGACGTGAAAGAAGTGAAACCTCTTAAATTAGCTTTCCATGTCATTGGTTACTACAGGCTGAACAGTAGTCCCCGGAGTCAGTCGCTAAGGAGTTAGCGACTGACTTTGCGACTCAGTCGACTAAGTCGCATGCCTATCGACTGACTAAGTCGATTAGACTTATCGACTAACTTAGCGACTTGCTATCGACTTCTCATTTCTCAAGTAATCAGGTATGTCTTTTGGACATACCTGATTATCTAACAATATAATGCATTTTACAGCATACTGTACTGACCGTGCCATCATTTCCGTGGGCATTAGATGGAACCCATATGGGCTCTAAACGGGTCCAATATGGGACGTGGGCATGCTGACAGAGGACAGACCGATGACTGTGAAAATCAATGTTAATGTGAATTCATGAAATTGAACTCTTGATAAATCGAATGAAGCGAGGAGGAATTATTAGTAACCGATCTTAGGGCCAACCAGTTGGCCGAAACTGCTGATACGTGCCTCTTTCAGGAAGTAGCAGAGAACGAGAATCATGTAATCCGGCACTTATTCCCAGTGTGTTGTAGAAAACAGACTGGGATCCAAGTGGAGTTGAATATTTTATTCGTATTTTGCAAACTGATGTCAGCGAAATTTTAAAGCAGCAGATTTCAACGCAGCAACGATAGCAGTTTTGCAAGTCATATTCGATTCAAAATCAGTTCCTTTGTTGAGAAAATTAAAAAATACATACATGATACACCGTGTAAATTTCTTCACTTTGTCAGAGATTCATAATCAAATAATGCTAAATTACACCAGCACAACTGAGGGGGTTGGAAATGACCCTCTGAGTGTGCACTGAAGACAACTGTGGGATCCAAAGAAAGACTAGGGGTTGAACCCCCAATCCCGACAATTCTCACCCTGCTTATTTCCCCTCTTTGTAATCATTAACACCATCTTCGCAATATGATGTATAAATTCACTTTACCAATAACGACAACAACTATATAGGCCTACTCCGTATTCTCTGTAAGAACTCTTACCAATAGAGCAAATTTTCTCACCAAGTTGCGGTATGTCAGCTTCTTTTCCTCAGCAAATGAATATTGTATTGCATTGCACTGTATTTGTTGCTCATTTCCTGCTGCTGATGTCTTCGTCAAATCGAAAATTTGAAACCGCGGTTAAAACAACCAGCAATCGCTTGCTTATCGGGTCTCTGCTTTGTTTCGGCGGTGCCTTGAGGGCTTGGCTCCCCCTTACCTCCGGGAACTTTGCTGCTCCACTGTGGCTGTCCAGCGCCGTGGCTCACTTCGCTCTGCTGCGCAGGCTGAGCTCCTTGTCCCCCGCGCACGGACTGCTATCCGGCAACACCGTGCTTTCTCTGTCTCTGGCCCAGCGACCTGGAATGGGCTCCCAGTAGCGCTGCGCCTGACCCCGATTGATTGCTCTTCTCTGTTCCACTCTTGCCTCAAAACTGTCTTGTTTGACCGGGGTTGGACTGGGAGCGCTCCTGAGTAGATAACCTTGAAGGGGCGCTATATAAGACTTCTGTAATAATAATAATAATAATAATAAAAAATATTAAGTGAAGGACGTCGCTAGCAGTCGATAGTTTAGCGACTGGTTTCGACTTGAGAGCTTAGCGACGGCGGCGGCGGCGGCGGATGGCGGCGGCGCCGGGAACTACTGAACAGTACATAACATGCAGAGTAGGCCTATCTTCAGAACACAAAATCGGTCATTAACCTTATCATCTACATAAAATTTAATTAAAATATGAAGACGTTTCTGTTTTCGCCAATCAGTTTGCGTAGCGCAGGAAACCAGTCTCAATACATATCAGCCAAGTCCCTAAGCGTTAACTGGGCTGCGCTGTCAGTTGCAAGCAACGCATTGACTCCACAGAGCGACGCCATTTCATATAGGAGACCTCTGAGAAGAAGACACGAAGTAAGATACCTTAAACCGTTTTTGTTAAGTTCTAGCTATCGCTTAATATTTTAAAATTCATACTCTCTACTGTGATCGTTGGAGTTTGAATAATTTCAAGCTGTCTTGTAAATCTTGTTTTCCTTATGCAGTGTTTGCCATTGGCTGCCATTGCCCCAAGGATTCCCATTGCTTATAATTATGATAATCTTAACGTTAGGAATGAAACACAGGAGGCTATTACATCCGATTCTGCTTCGGCGATGTTTGTAGAACATTTTACATTCAACAACTTTGATGTCAGGATATCTTAAAATGTAAGCGATATATTTTGTTTAGCCAGAGCAGATGTTGCAAATAAAAACCAATTTGAAGAAACTGAAATCGAAAGTAAAAATGAAGCCGTGCAAAATCAGCAAGGAATTTTCCAATAACTCAGGATTTTGCATGACGACGCCCTTATCCAACGCTGCCATTGCTACAACCGTTACAACGAATAACCAGAGAAAAACCAAGAATGACGAAGGAGTCCGATGGCTCTTTTGGCTGAAACCTTGATGAAAACAATGACAATGAATGTTTGAGGATCGCCATGAAACAAAAGTTTTAAGCACAGTTATATAGCTAAGGAATACGCAAAACAAACTGTCAACCCTTTTCGTCTGTCGACAAAAGTTCTAACAACTTCACTTGTCTCCTTCGTACTTAACGCCTATTTAATGTTCACTGATTCACACTAAGTCTACGTATAAGTAGCTTAATTTCTACTGTGTAGCATAGCCTTCACTGAACATTAACGCTGTTTTCAATATCTTTGTTTTACAAACATAAATGAATTCCGTTTCCAATTAGTCAGCAACACTTCTACAGAGAACACACAAATTCAAAGTTCTACTGTCTACATAAATCTTCGCGCCCTTCTTAGACACCTGTGCTCTGCGCCTAAGCGAAATCTAATTATATACGTATAGCGCGGCCGCTGCCAAGATCGGCCGGCCACGCGTTTCAATAAGACAGTACAACTAGATGTGATATATCTATGATATATATATATATATATATATATATATATATATATATATATATATATATATATATATATATATATATATATATATATATATACGCGAAACTAAAGTAAACGCACTAAATATATACGGCAATATCTCGCACTGCAAGACTGTACACAAAACTTAGTTCACACAAACGATATTACTTCTTTGGAAAGTCCATCTTCATCTGTGACGACAGTTTTTCAAGACTAAAACGGCGATAAGAGGATACATCAACCCAAATTTCGATATAAGGATATATTAACCGGTCAAAACTTTCGAAAGATTGTTTAGTTCCCATGTGTTTTGTTTAATAGATATCGAGACTGCTAAACCTTGAGACATTCTACGGTATATCAATATCCACTATGTAGTGACATCTATGGCGCCAGGATCATAATGAAAAAAGCATCAATCGATGGTAGCATCATAAGGAATCATGTATTTACAAGTTATAATCTGTTGGAGAAGAAGAGACAAAAAAAGGCATGAGGCAGCCATGAGTATGAAGTGTTGGCCACTCCTCTCCCACGTCGTCTCATCTTCCCACCGAAAGTGTAGGGTCAGTCTACTCGTTATATCTGAGTTGGATAGGAAGCGCAGGGAAAGCCAAAATTTAGAAACAGATTCAACGTAATGCGGAGACACATAAACATAGCGTAGCCTAAAAGGATCTGAGCAGCTGCGGCCATGATCATAGACACCATTCTATGATCCAAAAAGATGGTCCTCAGTCGTTGACAGAATTAAGGCAAAGGATGGCTCACAAGCACCTTTTCGTGAGTCACCAACCATTGGGAATTTACGTGCATTGATCGCAATTGTCTGCCTAAGGTGACTCAACAGCGCTATGATTTTAACCAAGTGTTCATTTACTACACATTAGTGAGAATCACATTGTAATCAATAACCAATGAACATAAATAAAGCCATTCAATTTTATCGCAACATCTGTTGATCTTGTTTTGTAGGATTTCCGGAGAAGTGAAGATGGCGGATGCAGGAGAGAAAGCTGGAAAAAAATTTCAAGAAATAACACAATGTCCAATCTGCATGAGTGAATTCAATGATCCAAGAATGTTGCCATGCATTCACACATTCTGTTTCCAGTGCTTAAAACGCACTTTAGAAGTGGCGCATAAGAAATCAAGAGACAAAATGCCTTGTCCGTTATGTCGTAAAGAGTTCATCATACCAGCAGAGGGAGTGAATGGTGTACAGAAAAACTTTTTTATGGAAAACCTTTTGGAGCTCAAAACTGCTATGCAAATGGGGAATGTCACCATCATCTGCGATACGTGCAATATCAGGGATGAAGGCAAACCAGGACAAATACCAAAAGCCACAATGAGATGTTTAGAATGCCAAGATAACTACTGCGACAGCTGCGTCAAAGTTCATCAATATAGAAATCACCAATTAATGAAAATTGGGAGCGACACTAAATCAGAAATGAAGCAATCTTTCTCTGTGAAATATTGCAGCAAACATATTCATAGACCACTAGACTACTATTGCGCCGACTGCAAGAAAATCGTCTGCGTCTCGTGTTTTGTTGAAAGTCATAAGTTGCACGACTGCAAAGATGTCACCACAGTCGATAAAAAATTTCGTCAAACAATTGGAAAGAATTCATGGAAGATATCGAACTATGCAGATGAAATGCAGTTAATGAGAAAAAATGCGGAGATTAGAAATACAGCTTTTCGTAAAGAAATAGTTGCGAATGAAAACAGAATTCGCAAAAGAAATCAGGAACTTAAAGATATGATAGATCGACACAGAATATCGCTCCTGGATGAGTTATCTGAGTTGAAATCGTTTCACCTAAAAGAAATGGAAAATGAGCTTGAAGAAATTGATAGATGTTGTACAATATTGAAAAGCTTTGAGGCTTACTGCACTAAATTAAGATCGAAGGGATCGGCCAGCGACATCTGCAGTTCGGTTGACCAATTAATTAGTAGAGCAGACGAGTTAGAAAAAGATCACGAGGCATTCATTGGTCGTCCACATCAATCCGTTAAAATTTCTTTTCAACCAACAGACTTGAACGAAGTTTTACAGAAGTCAAACAACAATGCTGTGGGACAAATAAAAGGTAATATTTCATCAAATGTGCGTGACCTAGCTGTTACGCTTGATAGATCTCTCTCCTTCAAAGACCACATCTCTAACCTTACACGTGTTTCCTATTTCCTCTTAAGGCGTCTCAGGGCTGTTCGATGATCTGTCTCTTCCTCTTTTTCACAACACTTGTCCGTGCTTTCATTTTCTCCCGAATTGACTACTGCAATTCGCTTCTAATCGGTCTTCCTAAGGTCTCATGCGGTCTTCCTAAGGTCTCATGCCTCTGCAGTCAGTCCTAAATGCAGCTGCGACATTAATAGCACGTCTGCCACGCTACCCACGCATTTCATCCTTCATGTTTGAGCAACTGCACTGGCTTCCTCACTCTACACGTATTAAATTAAAAATAATCATTTTGGTGTCCAAGACGCAGCGGGGTATCGCCCCCAAATATTTAATTGATATAATTCACCGACCTCTTTCTGTCTCCTCGCATCGTCAACTTCGCTCCTTGAACAGATTTGATCTTCCAGCTCCTAATACTAGAACAGTTATGGCGCACCGCACTGCCGATCTTTTGCCTCAATTGGTCCCTCTCTCTGGAATACACTGTCTCCTTCTACTCACTCTAAAAGTTTAATAGGTAACCCATCGTCTTCTTCTGCTCTCCTCAAGACTTATTTCTTTTCTTTTGGCCTTGCGCACTGGGAGCGCTTCTGAACGGTTCACCCTACTAGAGGCGCTTTATAAATGTTTAAATACAATACAATAACATTTACGTAAATGCAATGCTGTGGTGTAAACTTTCATCACATCACTTATGAGTCGATTGAAGTCTCATATTTTTCAGACTATTTATTCGATGTAGTTTGTCTTTCGAATGAATTTGTGGTTTTGGAATGCATTTCACATTAATTTGAGGCGCTAAATTTTGTAGGAATAGATAAGAGTAGGTAAAATTTCATTTCACTGCATTGCATTTGGCAAGATCAGAAGAGATTGCATTATATTATATAGTATACGCGCACACGTATGCCTATATATATATATATATATATATATATATATATATATATATATATATATATATATATATATATATATATATATATATATATATATATATATATATATATATATATATATATATATATATATATATATATATATATATATATAAGCCTTATTAGTTAAGCGTTATTAGTTAGACTTAGTTAAGTACCCATGCAGTTTACATATAACTCATGTTTACCAAATCATGTATCCGATATTGGATCTTTTCAGCTGCCATCATTTAATTTGCAATAGAAATAGCAGGGCTTCCCTGGATAGCGGGACTTCCATCCCTTTAGGGTTACCCTTTGCTATTCGCGACTACTGACCTACTAAGTATACTGTATGCTAAATTTATATGGTAATACGTGATATGAAATTGTCTATTTTTACTAAAGGCTACTAAGTGCTTTCACTGTTAATTTGTTTCATACCAATGTGTTATTGTACTTGGCACTTTACGTCTATCGGATGCTCATAACAAACTGTAATTGTCGTGAATATCAATAAAGATTGATTGGATTGAATTGAATTGAAATATATATATATATATATATATATATATATGCATGAGTAAAAATATTTACTTGTGATGATTAATCAAACAGGAAAAACTACACAGTTTCAGAATTATGCAATTATCGTGGGATTAAATGATGCTACAACTATGTCAAGTGACGTCATCAAAATAAATCTACATCGGTCAAAGGAAATCTCAACACAAGAACAAATACCGACTACACTGGTGAATGAAGCATTCGCCGCCGTTTACCGCAACACGATGTACTTTACAGGAATGGGAGTTAAGAAAGATGAAATCTGGAAATACAATTTTGTTTCTGGTTGGAAGAAATGCGCATCTTTAGTTCAAGGCCGACGTAGACACAGCGCAGCGTTTATCGATGAAGTATTGTACGTATGCGGAGGATTTGTTGAGTCAGTTGGAAACGTTCTAGACAGCGTCGAAGCCTACAATGCAGAAACCAATAATAGTGCCACGGTCGGGAAGTTGGTCCATGGTGTACAAAGCTCTGGAAATTGTGTTCCATTTAGGAGTACACTCTACATCTTCGGTGGATTGTACAAAGACGACAAAATCGTCAGTCATGTGCAAATGTATAACACGACACGAAATACATGTACTTTACTTTCGAAGCCAATGCCGGATCCTTATATGTTGATGCGAGCTATACCTTGGCAGACATCTGTTATTTTACTTGGGTGCTTTACTTGCTTTATATTTAACTTTGAGAGGAAGACCTGGCAAGAAAGAGAAGAGTTCAAGACTGACGTTATTAACTTTGGCTTGGTTCTTGACAATGAACGACTTTTTGTCATCGGAGGAGAAATCTGCGAAACTGATAAAGATGGTAGAGATATATGGAAATGCACAGACGGCGTACGTTACGTCCCTCTTCAGAACATCCTCCAGGATAAACCAGTCGAGTGGAAGATTCATGGAAAATTGCCGAAACCATCTTGTGTACATGCTTGTTCAAAAATGCGACGACAAGTTAGGCAATAATACTGAAATTTTTAATCCTGTGGTTAAACCTTTATTGAGTGTGGATTAAAGTTGATCTAATCTTATCGTTAGCTGAAGGTAGGATATCTTGCCACCTCCTCGTGAGGAGAAGTACTCGCTTCGCAAGAGAAGACATCCTTTCATGCTGCCTCTTGCTAAATCTAAATTGTTTAAAATCTGCTTTGTCAATCGATGTATATTTAATTATATTTAGAAGTGCATATGTGACTTCATAATTGGTGCCTGTTATAGTTTATTTTAAAATGTATGTAATCACTGTATACATGTAATGCATGTGCGCTTGTCATGTGCTATTAAAGGTTACTTAATTACTTACTTACTTACTTACTTATATTGGGTTGTAATTGTTGAGCTGAAACCCTCATGTCACGTGGACTCGAACGTTGGAGTCTGACTTGCGCCAGATGAGTTTCGAACTACACATGGATTGGAGAAACGCCCAAAGAGAGAACAGAGAAGCCTGGAAACCTTTCGTTTTCACTCATTGATAGAATACATTGTTTATAAAATGAAGGTTAGCGACAATACGTTACATGTGACACATTTAAGCACCAATGGTGAAGCGCCATTACATTTATACTTCTTTCTTTGTTCTGGATCGCTGATAAAGTCAGCGGTATTCTATATTTCTAAAAGATCGACTACACACTACACAGAGACATGAGTGGAAAGTTTCGTCTGAATAACACATAAAATTTTGCAATTGGCAGGAAATATGAATAATTGTCTTATATTGCAACGTTTCACATGAAATATGTTCTGCAGTTTGCCAATATAATTTTTTTATTGCCTGCTTTTTTGTACAGCATAATGTAATAACTGACATAGCGCCGTTATTATAATAACGCTTCAAGTGAACGCTTCAAGTCGCGTCAATTGATTCATAGTCAAAGTCATAATCCATTTGATAATCCGGTGTTTAATTATAGCTGACCACTACTACCGTAACTTACATTGTTTCCAAACGAGGCATGTTATTTGGTCTGTGTTACATTTGGACAATGTCAAACTATTTGGGATTGCTGGCTTCTTCATCTAATACAATTTGGTGACTTTTATAGCGCATTTCTAATAATGCACAGATGATCATTCGATGGTAGCCTTAAGTAAAATGTAATCAAAGGCATGATCCATTGTGGATTGAATTGAGTCGGTCACTGATTCAGTGAGATAGAAATACCGCAATACTTCACAGATATAGGTCTACAACAGAACAGTTTCATACAACTGTACTTCTAGATGATCTAGAATTCTAGATGTTCTGATGTCAACAGAAAGCAATCTGACCTAATCTGTTCATTTTCTTGAAATTGCTTTTGTCTTCACCTTTCAACGCTGCCCTGATGAACGAATATTCCAGACACTTAAGCCATTAAGAATAAAATCACATACGCTGTTTGGTCTGAAGAAATGCAAAGTTCATTTTTGCGACAGCAGTTAACAGCCATTGCTCGACCGGCCAGTATGATCACAGAACCAACGAACAAACTGTGAATTTGTCTTTGCATTTGTACACGTAATTGGAACAGCCAACACGCTAGAACTCATATTGGCCTAAGGTCTAATCGACATGTACTCTGCGGTCTAACAGATCTAAAAGATGCCTATGATCATATTTATGTAGCCGTGTTCCGACTCTAGCCTTCTGCACACAAGGCATTCGACAGGACGTGAACTAAATGAAACCTATTGAATAGATAAAGCTGAGACACGTCTGCTCTGCGTTGTTTGGAGGTCTAGAGTAGCAGACGCTTTAGTAGTCAGACGTGCATTCAATACTACAGTTGAGTCAAATTTTGTTATGTCTGTTCAGCAATGCATTAAGGCTAAACATAGCCCTAACTGTACATATTTTACATTGGACTCAATGCAATTTTACAAAATCTTACGGCACCAGATGTATGTCGATATGAAGAGTTTCAAAGACCCATACCAAGGATGAACTGAGTCTAATGGATGGATCCACAGGTTAAAGACATCTTGTGGCTTATACCCCGTGATCGATCGAGTCGAACTGCTACGATCGACTTGGCTCGGCCGACGAACTCGATCGACTTGTCGACTAATCGACCTCTCGCCGACTTGATCGACTTGGCAAACTAAACGACTTGGTCGACTTGATCGATTTTGCTCGAGAGCCATGGCGCCAAAGCAAACAAGTTTTAGTTCTGTGACGCCGAGGCAGCAGGTTTCTCACACAACTTTTGGCTGACGCTCTGTATTTGATGCTTTCTAAAGTAGTCATTGACTTATTGTTCTATAGACGCTTTTCATTTCAGTAATATGTAGTTATAATACACTTTTCCACTGATTGTAAGAATGACAAAATTTTCTTATTGGTTATATCGGTTAAACGTAAGTATAGTTCTATCCATCTGTCTGTAGGCCTACTTGGCTGAGGTTAGCTCACTATCGAACGCAAAGGGTGATCATAAGTAGGCCTACCTCAAGAACCCCATGGGTTGGGATTAACTTTGGTGTCTCCAGGGTTCTGTTTTTGGTCCTATTCTTTACATTCTTTTTGCCTCTGGCATTCAGTCTCTCTTCTCTAAGCATCTTGCATCTGGCCATCTCTTTGCTGATGATGTGCAAACTTATGTCCATGGTCCCCAGCTGACCAACTTCTTCTTGTTCGATCTATTGACTCCCTTTCTCAAGCGCTTGGCCCTTGAATGTTCTCTAATCGGTTGAACCTAAACTCCTCTAAAACCTAACTCATTTGGTTTGGTACAAAGCAACAATTATCTAAACTTGATTTCACACTTCTCTCAGCTCACTTCCCGACCTTCTCATACTCTACGAATGTCCGTGATCTGGGAGTCACCTTAGACAGTTCACTAACCTTTGCTTCTCACCTCTCCTTACTTATTCGCACCCACTACTACCACTAGTCTTGGGGAGACTGCGAGCTATCCGTCGATCCGTCTCTCCTGCAGTTTTCACTGCCATTATCCATGCATTCATCTGTTATTGCATTGATTATTGTCATTCTTTACTGCTAGGCCGTCCGAAAGTCCATCTTTCTTCCCTTAAATCGGTACTTAATGCGGCTGCCCGCCTCATTGCTTATCGTTCTCGATTCTTGTCCATCGCTACTTACATGACTGATGTTTTTCATTGGCTTCCTATCTCCGCTCGTATCCACTTCAAGATCATAACACTTGTCTTTAAGGCGCAAAAAGGCTTAGCTCCAGCTTACCTTTGTGACCTGATGCGCAAACCTCTCTCTGCTTCTTCTCATCGACCCCTATGTTCTCTGAATCGACTTGATCTGTTTGTTCCCCGGGTGAGGTCTGCTAAAATGTCGACACACATCAGAGTGAGAAGTCGAAGCATTCAGTCCTGTACTAACATACAGACATTCGAACGATTTGAGATCGTCGTTACTGACTACAAAGCTGAAATTTCCTGAAACTAGCGTATTTTTAACGCATCTTAATTTTTCCATTTTCTCCGTAAAACTGTGAAAAAAGGTATCTGCAGCTTCCATTATACCAAATCGCCGAAAAGCTCATAATTTGCACTGAACTTCGAATCAGGTTAATACGGTATTTGTGCGTTTACAAGACATTACGTCATCACATCATGTGGGTCATTTTGTGACGCAGCCGAAAAATAAATAGTAAGAAAATATTTCATAGTCGAGTCAAGTCGAGGAAACAACGATCGACTCGACTTGTCAAAACATATGATCGGCTCGACTTGCAAGTCGATCGAGTCGAAGATTTTTCGACCGACTCAACTTGGCCGAGTTTCGATCGACTTGATCGACTGACTCGATCGATCACGGGGTAGGCCTATATTGTCGACGGCGTTGTGGTCGAGACTTGGAACGGGGCCTGTTGACATCAATACCTCAGACCTGCACCCTGTGCACCGTAAGAACATAATCGTAAAATATGCTGATGACTCCTATCTCATCATCGGTGCTGCGTCAAGGGTCACAGTGGATGCAGAGTTAGCCAATGTGACTGACTGGACTGAACGGAACAATAACGTTGAACCCGCTGTGTCTCTGTCTCTCTCTGGTCTTATGACCAGAGAGATGTCGTTTACCTCAGTACATGACAGCCAAGTCACTGAGCGTTAACTGGGTCGCGCTGTCAGGTGTGCGCTCTGAGCGACGCCATTTTAAATAAGAAACATCCGAGAAGACGACACAAAGTGAGATAACTTCCATTTTTTATTCAGTTCTAACTATCGCTTAATATTTAAAAATTCAGACACTGTAATTGTTGGAGTTTGAATTAATTTAGAACTATTTTGTAAATGCAGTGTTGCGCCGCAGCCACTGGCTGTCATTGCTTATTATGACCATCTTGACGATGGCAATGAAACACAAGAAGTAGTGATTCTGGTTCGGCGAAGTTTGTACAAAATTTTCAATTCAACACCTCTACGTCAAGATATCTTGAAATTTAAGTGACGAAACTTGTTCAGCCTGAGCAAATGTCGCAAAAAAAGAAATTAAAGAAATTGAAAACGAAAGTAAAAATGAAGCCGTGCAAAATTGACCATTAAATTTCCAATGACTCAAAATTTTTTCATGACGCCACCCTTAGACAACACTGCTTTTGCTATAACGAATGACAAAGGAAAACCAGGAGTAGGAGCCAGATTGTTGTTTCGGTTGTAACCTTGATGAAACCAACGACAATGAAAGTTTGAAGATGGCCATAAGCTAAAACACACGTCGTCTTATAGAGCTGCGTTAATATGAGATGACAAACCGGTGCCGCCGCCAGGCTTTAAAAACTTGGGCGCACACCCCTCCCGTCTCCTCCCATCCACACCCGTCCTTTGTCTGCCACTCTTAGTCATACACTGAAAATGACTCGGAGTGACTCATAAAAGTATAGTATAACACATGCACATGATATCATATGATATCATATGATATTATTTATACATAGGCCTACTGTATGGTAAACCAAAATTACACAGTGAAATTGTCAAAAATATCGATGCGATGCTTTATCCTTGTGTGGATTTGATTTGGTGGGTGGACGCACGTGCGTCCAGTGCGTCACGCTGCCGGCGCCCCTGTCACAAACAGATTTCAAACTGGATTCTAGTGTCACTTGTGAGCAAGTATATTAAGTTGTATATTAAGAGTTTCTGGCTTTCTGGCTATGGCCAAATAATTCTGAATCATTTGTAGTTGCCTCAAATAAATTATCATTACATGTAGATGCTCGCCTTGAAAATATCGCATTGGCTATTGTTATCGTTTGACCAGCAAGTCAATAATTTATTTGTATACATTTTTTATATGATCAACTTGAGCAAACACCAAACTAACGCGACAATATGTATAGTTCAAAAGGTAAAACTATTTGGGAAATATTGTTGCTAGGGACGCTTTCGTTTTGAACCCTTAATTGACAGAGAGTAAGACATTTCAATTGAAATAAAGATCGCAAATAGTTTAGACATTGTTTGATGTCAAGGGGCGTGGTGGCTCAGTGGTAAGTTCGGCGCCTTGTGACCGGAGGGTTGCAGGTTCGAATCCCACTCTAGCCGCTGCGTACGGACCTTGGGCAAGTCCTTCACTCGCAATTGCTCGTGGCGCTTCGGCGTGAAAATTCCGGCACACTATCAATGCTGTAGTCGAGAACGCCTCAGGGTAGTAGTTGACTTCGAGAGGCGCTATAGAAATATCCGGAATAAATAAATAAATAAATAAAATAAAATAAATAAATAAGCACAGGCGAAGGCGTTGTTTAATTAACATAATTCTTGATTTTTTTTACCAAAACGCAGAAGGAGACTTCTTTTGTTCTTAGCTTTGCACGCTATCTGTAAAGAAAGTGTACGAACAGTTACTGTATCTAATGCGTGGTTGTATTAAATTTAGTAGCTAAACTAAAGAATATGGACAAAACTATGCGAACCAGGTAGGTAGTTTCAATCAAATGACGCTGCCTTAATAAAAAGAAAGATGATTAGCCTCGCCCTTCTTTTTCTAAGATTCATTGATGATGACGGTGATCAGGTTGAGGATGATGAAGAAGACGATGAAGAGGAAAAGATGAATTGAAAACTGAGTTCGCCTTTAAAAGAGGAAGTTTATTAACTTAGGGAACCGATTGGATGAACAGCAAATAGTGTTGAATTCCTATCTTAGGTTATAGAAGGGAGCCCATGCTTTGATTTCTGGTGGGCAGCTGTAGTCGTAATGATGGTATTCAATTGGGGTGTCAGACGGTGCATAGTCTGATGGATACAGATGAAGGATGCCCTGCTTCAGTATCATCACCTTCCTCTGGTCTCTTCCGAGTAAAAACATATTTCTACGACGTATAAGAACAATCAAGTAACATGAATTCTAAACTTGTTACTAAATCACTGGTTAATCAACCTCGTAGAGAGTATATTACTCATGGCAATCGGAATAATGGTGCTATAATTCTACCCCTCAATTTTGCATAGGCCTACATATCTGTATAACCACAAGCCGGTGAAATTACACTTCTCTTTAGCAGATTCGGTTTTAGGTAATTCCAAAGGCGATCAAAATATAATCCTCTCTCTGTCACAAAATAATCCACATCGCATTGACGTTAATCCAGAAGGGCAGTGATTTACCGAAGATACACAAGTTCCAGGGATTAAGAACTAGGATACTCTTCAATAGTTCCATTTTCTACGCTACTTTCAAGGCAATGGCTTTTCTAGGACTCGACAACTACACTTCTCGGTAACGAATGCTACTCACTTTACTCATGTAGACTGCAATTCGGACCTCTCCAGGTAGCTCAGCAGCGACTGTGGCATGACTGCAATAATATTGCGGCGCTGTGTAAAGTGCTTAAACACCCGAAAGTCGCGGCCTGTCTACCTTCGAAGAAAATTATCATTGAACGCTTATGTAGCCCAATTATTGTTGTAGCATATCAAATTTAAAACAAATCAGCAAATGTTAAATTTTAGTTACTTTTCTAATATTTAAAGATTCGGAAGTACTGATTAACTACTCAGAACATCATGAACATGACATGTATGCTAATAAGCATACATGTCATGTGGGCATGGAAGTTGAAAGAGATGAGAACTGAATTGGACAGAGAATTCCAAAGCCTGTGACCTGCGACTGAGAAAGTCTCAGAGGCCAACACTGTTAGTATACGAGGCACATCAACATGGAGTAGACATAGGTCGGTTCGTAAAATGTAGTACCTTGTAAACTGTAAGTCAGGTTTTGAAATTTGTTTTTTGTTCATAGGCAGCCGGTTCAATGCAACACGGAGGTCATTCACGCAATTGAGTCATTAACCCTGTGAGGCTAACCTTTATAAAATGATTTCTAGGCTCTTCTCTCTTCATTGTCGATAATTACTGTGAAGCACCATTGAAATAGCGTGACCTACAAGAAATTTATCAGCGGCGTCCATAACTACATTATACCCACCTACATGTACCACCAAAATGATGATCTTCACCAGTAGACTCACTTAAGGCAAAAAGAAAACTCTAAAATTCTTGTATTAAATTATGGACCACCGTAAACTGATAAAATAACCTCATGAAAGCTTTTAGGCCTATACGTCCAATTTCCTGAATTCGATAACCGAGGTCTTCCTAAGTTCATCCAACCTCGCTTTTATTATATGGCAGGGTTTTAAATTATTACATTTTCCCGCAAATAATAAGGATAACAATCATTTAGGGGACATTTGTTTTTTCATCACGTCACTTTGATCTTGTTTATTAGCGTTTTTGGAGAAGTTAAGATGGTGGATGTTGGAGAAAAAGCCGCAAAACAACTTAGAGAGATAACAGAATGTCCAATTTGCACGAATGCATTCACTGATCCAAGAGTGTTACCATGCATTCATACATTCTGTTATCAATGCTTGAATCGCACTGCAGAAGTGGCACAGATGAATCCAGGAGACAAGATGCCTTGTCCGTTGTGTCGTAAAGAGTTCATCATTCCAGCAGATGGAATGCATGGTGTGCAAAAAAACTTTTTCATGGAAAACTTCTTGGAATTCAAGATTATGCTTCAAACGAGAAGCGCTACCATCATCTGTGATATGTGTAATATAAGAAATGAGGGTAAAGCAGGACAAATTCCAAGAGCCACAATGAGATGTTTAGAATGCCAAGTTCACTATTGCGATAGCTGCGTCAAAGTTCATCAAGTTCAGAAATTGAGTAGAAATCACCAAATGGTGAAAATTGGAAGCGATGATAAAGCTGGATTGAAGCCAGGTTTTTCTGTGAAATGTTGCAGCAAACACACTAACAAACCATTCGATTATTATTGCGCTGGCTGCAAGAAAATCGTCTGCGTCTCGTGTTTTGTTGAAAGTCATAAGTTTCATGATTGTAAAGATGTGAATACAGTCGACGAAGAATTTCGCCAAATGATTGAAAATAAAGCATCGAAGATATGGACCTATACAAGTGAAATGCTGTTAATGAGAAATAATAAGGAGAAGAGAAAAGAAGACTTCCTGAAAGAAATAACCGAGAAAGAAAAAGAAATATATAAAAGAAATCAGCAACTTAAATACATAATAGATGAACAGACAAAATCGCTCTTGGATGAGTTATCTGTCATAAAATCAAATCATCTAAAGAAAATGGAAATT
The DNA here is from genome assembly GCA_963556255.1 of Allolobophora icterica. Classification (NCBI taxonomy): domain Eukaryota; kingdom Metazoa; phylum Annelida; class Clitellata; order Crassiclitellata; family Lumbricidae; genus Allolobophora; species Allolobophora icterica. Next base: position 4,504,670 of record OY744603.1, read on the forward strand.
CAATTCGAGGAAATTGACCGATTTTGCACAATATTAAGCAGTTTTGAGGCTTATTGCACTGAGCTGAGATTGAAAGGATCGGCCAGCGACATCTGCAGTTCGGTTGATCAATTAATTTGTAGAGCAGACGATTTAGAAAAAGATCACGAGACATTCATTTGTCGTCCACATGAATCAGTCGAAGTTTCCTTCCAAGCAACAGATTTAAGAGGCGTTTTACAGAATTTCAACAGTTTTGTGGGAAACGTCGAAGGTAAATATTTCTATATTTCCACAAATTTTCATAAAAAGTTTTGCGTAGATTACATTACGCCAATAGCCGATTAAAGTTCTAGCGTCAACGCTAATATTGTTGAGATCCAGTCTGACTATATCACGGATTTCTACTGGCACTGTCGAATTGATTTTAGTTTTAGAATGCGGTTTCTTTAGAAGCGACCATCGATTCCTGCGTTAGGCATTATTAAACACGCGCTATAGAAGTTTTAAAATTCAGATGTATAAGAAATATGTAATTGCTGTGCAATTAGATGTTCCTTCTTGTCGTAGGAAGGAGATCTACAATTTGTCGGAAAGAGAGTCATAATAAGAGCTAAAAGAAAGATAATATTTCAGAAATCTGTAGTAGGCCTAGTTCCAAATAATCTAAATTTATGGGCGCATAGTCATTATAACAGCAAAGTTGAAGCTTTATTTTAGGGCCAATAATTTGACATAAAACTGGGTCTTCAAAGTGCAGTGGCTAAAAGTAGCCTATAATTCACTTTGTTGAGAGGACAAATAAATCTAAGGAATAAATGAGTTTAGATTAGATTGCAAAGAACTGCATTACATAAGATCAGATGAGATGTGATCAGATTAGAACAGATTATGTATGTTTATGTTGTATGTGTGACTGCGTGGATGCATGTATGTAATTATGTATTTATATATTTGTCACTTGCTCTCCTCCTGCATATATGCGCGCGTGTATGTACTAGGATGCTTAAAACAGCACATTTTTTGTACCTTACAAAAGCGCTGAAATTAAGATATTTCTTTAGGTTATATATGCTTTAATTGGAATTCAGAATGGATGTTTTAAAAACTCATATACAAGATAAGTAGTTTATTAAATGCTGGGTTCAACTTTCAATCGTAAATATGTGTGTTTTAACAGCTAAAACAGGAATCACGACACAGCTTGAGAACTTTGCAATTGTTGTGGGATTAAGTATTGTTAAGACAATAACAAGAGACTTGGTCAAAATAAATCTACGTCGGTCAAATGAAATCTCAGCACAAGAACAAATTCCGACTACAGTGGAAGGGGAAGCAGTCGCCGTCGTTTACTTTAACACGATGTACGTTGCAGGCATAGGAGCCAGAAAATATGAAATCTGGAAATACAACATAGCTTCTGGTTGGATGAAATGCGCATCTTTAGTTCAAGGTCGACGGAGACACAGCGCAGCGTTTATCGATGACGTTTTGTACATTTGTGGAGGTTTTGTGGATTATAGTAACAGCGTTCTAGACAGCGTCGAAGCCTACAACGCCGTAAGCGATAAAATCACCACTGTAGGAAAATTGATTCGAAGTGTCTGTAGCGTAGGGAACTGTGTTCCATTCAAGAGTTCACTTTATATTTTCGGTGGAATGGATGCAATGAACAATGCGTTGAATGACGTTCAAGTGTACAACACTAAGCAGAACATATGCACTCTCCTTTCGAAACCAATGCCACGTGCTTATTACCTGATGCGAGCTGCACCTTGGGAGACATCTGTCATTTTACTTGGATGCTATACTTGTTTCATATTTAAATTTGAGACAGAAACTTGGCAAGAAAGAAAACAGTTCAAGACAGGCGTTGCTCACTTTGGCTTGGTTCTTGACAATGAACGACTCTTTGTTATCGGAGGAGGAATCTTGGAAAAAGATAAAGATGGTAAAGGGATTTGGAATCGCAGAGACGACGTGCGTTATGTCCCTCTTCAGAACATCCTTCAGGATAAACCGATAGAGTGGAAGATTCATGGAAAATTGCCAGAACCATGTCTTGTGCATGGCTGTGCAAAAATGCGATTCCCAGTCTAGCAAATAATACTGACATTTTGTAAGGCCAACGGTTAAATTTTTATGAGTGCATGTAGTAGTTCATGGTTGTTTTTAATGAATGTGTATAGTAGCTTTAAGTGTTTAACTACTTCCAATGGTCGTAGTTATCAGAAATGTAAAGTGAAAGTTGACAAGCTATTCTATATGACCCGATCACAACATCCACCAATGACTCCGCACAAAACGATAAACGTCAATGTACACCTTTTCCTATAGCGATGGTAAAGCATAGCTTCTCCCAATTGGTGCAGCAAATTGATCGGATGAGCTCCTTCACCACGGTTGTCTGTTTTAGCGGGTGAAACGCCATTTAAAGGTCCAGGTTTACAGATCGTGCTGTCTAAAGGTTCAAACGTGTAACAAATAGCCAAAACAGGTGCATGAACATTTGCAACTGAGCAATCCTTCATATTCATTATTCATGCACCAATTTTGAACTCTATATAACAAAATGCTTGGCCATAAGTAACAGCGCCTTTCTCGAAGTCTAAGATTCCCCAAAAATTTTAAGCTTTATGTTTGTTTAAACTTTTAGAGACAAAAATGTAATAAACCAACTTTGAATACAGTTAAGGACACAAAAATTTGTAATGCAATATTTGTGGATCATGTTAATACGTTCTTTTGATTTTGTGAGTTACGATGGCTTTTGTGGGGCAGGAAACTGAAAAAATAGGATTAAGAGAAATAACAGAATATTGTCCAATATGCATGAATCAATTAACGGATCCAAGAGTCTTGCATTCACAGATTCTGTTTTCAAAGCCTGAAACGTAATGCAGAAACGACGACGAAGAAACCAGGAGACAAAATGCCTTGTTCATTGTGTTGGAAGAGTTCACCATTCCAGCAGAGGGAGTGAATGGTGTGCAAAAAACACTTCTTCGTGGGAAAAGTCATATTACAAATGGGAAGCGTAGCAATTATCTGCGATATTTGTAATATTAGTAATGAAGGCAAAACAGGACAAATACCAACAGCCACGATGAGATGCTTTGAATGCCAAAGTAACTAATAACTACTGCGATAGCTGCGTCTAGGGTTCATCAATAGCAGAAATTGAGTAGAAGCCACAAAATATTGAAAATTGGAGATGAAACTAAAGCAAGCATGAAGCCATTTTTCTGTGAAATACTGCAGCAAACACACTCAGAAACTGTTAGACTTCTATTGCGCCGAATGCCAAAACAATTCTCTGTGTCTCGCGTTTGTTGAGAGCCACAAATTACACGACTGGAAAGATGTTACCACATTTGGATGAAGAATTTTGTCAAACAATTGAAAAGAACGCATGGAAGATATCGCATTATGCAGACGAAATCCTGACAATCAGAGAAATATGGAGAAGAGAAAGGCAGATTTTCTGAAGGAAATAGTGGAGAAAGAAAGCCAAATTCATAACAGAACTCATGAGCTTAAAGACATGGTAGACCGAGACACGAAGTTGCTTTTTGAAGAGCTATCTATAATAAAATCAAATCTTTAAAAGTAATTGAAATATAAATGGAAGAAATTGGCAGATCCTGCGCAATATTAAGAAATTATGATACTTACTGCAACGAAATAATGCGACACTTGGAGTTCGGCTAACGAATTAATTGCTAGAGCAGGTGAATTAGAAAAAGATCACCAGGCAATCATTGGTCGTCATTCAGTCCAGGTTTCTTTTCAAGAAACAGACTTTGGATAAGTTTTGCAGAAGTCGAAACACAATGTTTTTGGACAAATAAAAGGTAACAATTTACGAAATATGAATACTTTTCGTATATTTTAGCAGCGCGACGTGAATCTTGTGGTTTTCGGATTGCATATACTTTCGGATTTTGGATTTGCTAGGATTTTCTTGTAATAAAATTGCAAAACTAAAAGCTAATTAGGCCTAAGCAGCAAAAGTAACACAGGACATTCTAGCATACGACAATTTAATAGTTAACACAAAAAGATATATAAGCATGCAAAGAACTCGGTTCGATGCATGTTGATGCCTGTTTACCTTATGAGCGTGTATCTCTAAATTTGGCCATGTCTCTGAATTCATGCGAGATGTCCTCCACTGGTCACCACTCTCGCAACGCAGTGTCTACCGGGTTGCCTCCATTGTCTGGATATGCCAGCTTGGCTGTGCTCCCATGAAGTCCCTTCTATCTGCGTGAGCTCTGTTCGCGTGCCTCTGCTCCACCTGGTCATCGCTCTCTTCGCTCTACCACCCGTGGTGACCTCTCTGTTCCTTTTGCACGCATCGCTACTATGCAGCAGCGCGCTTTCTCCGTTGTTGGACCCACAATTTGGAATGGGCTTCCTCCTGAGCTGCGGTCTCTTCCTCGAAACTCATCCATCGCTTTCTTCTCTGCTCTAAAGACTGTTCTGTTTCGCCGGGGTTGGGCTGGGAGCGCCTTTGAATAGCTTCCTTGTAGGGCGCTATATAAATGTTTTATTGATTGATTGATTGATTGATTGACTGATCTCGCAAATTAACTTTTCAAACTTTGCGAAGGATTTCTCAGACAGGGTCACACAATTATACATCCATAGCTTGGCTAAGCCTCGTGCTATACAATATTATGCGTAGCGTAGTTTATGTGAGCAACGTCGATACCCGTTCAACATTGATATGGTAATTATTACCATAATTATTGTTGTATTGCAGCTAAGCATTGTTGATGTGTCGTTGAATATTGTCGTTTACATCTATAGTAAATTAATCAATTTTCAGATACACAGCACCAAAAATAAACTGGCATTTCTACAGCGCTTAAAAGAAAGCAGAGAACCACATTTCTATTTCAATAGGCCTATCGTAAAGTTTATGTCAACTTTTAGCACTATTTGTCATTTCGGATCGCTACAATAGGCCAACCAATAATCCTAAAATGTCTGGTTGGCTTCAACGTCATTTTGGGCCTCAAACATAACAAATCAGACAATTTGATCAGACTAACTGATTGCTAAATGTTTGTTAACTTGTTTGGTGCTGTAAACCAATGATAAATAATGCAATTGCCATCAATATGTAGATGGAATGTGGGTTACCCTAATATAGCGGGGCTTACGCCCCTTTTGGGTCGCCCTTGTTCCCGGTCCAGTGCAAAATGTGCTAATTCAGTCATAGTGCTTAACATACAGTATTAACTCATTATTTAGAAAGTATAACTGCAAAGGTTCTAATGTTATTTTCAAACTTTACATATCAAATGAATGAATGTATTAACATCATTGCTTTAATATTTCGCATATTATGATGATACGTGCACTGTTCAAGGAACAATAAAGATTGATTTGAAAGATTTGAAAGATTTGAATTACAAATGGTATTCTTATTGAAAAGACAATTGCATCCTGACTATGAACGAAAGAACGAGCGAACGAATAAATGAAACAAAAAGAGTTTAGTGAAAAGCTCTGCATTATATCAGACACAAAAACAACCACGAGTTAACTGTTAACACAGGTTACAGTTATAGGTTTCTGTTTAAAGAGAAATTATACTGATCCTGATTAAAGTTAGAAATTTGCCTTTACAAAGTCTGCGTTTTGCATGTTTCCCTAAGCTAAGATGAACAGCTTTGCTAGATCACCTCGCAGAATGAAGACAGTTGGAAGCTATGGAATATGATTTTACAAGACATAAACCCACCTAAACAGCTGATCAGGAGATATATGGTTATTTTTAGCGAACTTCTTCATGGTATTACCATTTGGAAAACCCCAATGTTCTTTGCAAAAAAATCAGTAACTTTCGGAATGACTTCATTTCTCGATAAAAGCAAAATAGCTTATGTTTCATATACATTAACAGCGCTCAACAATCGAAGCAACAGGTAACATTACATAATAATTTGAAAGAACATATAGCTAAGACGACAAGAGGTGTCAGCCATTACTTTTTCTTCTACAGTTATAGCGACGGCAGTCTTCGACCGTGGCTTCCGAATGGTTAGTTGGTTAGTTGCTGTTTAACGACACTGTGTCATAACAAAGATGATGGCGTCGTCCTCCTCCTTTTTTCATGCTTGAGAAGACTTCAGAATGGCTAAGCAGACGAGCTCTTATAATAGGTCTGTGCAGGTTTCTAGTCTACATTAATTTTATGAATTGCATGAACGAAGATAGCATGAACAAGATATACTGTATTTTCTTGCTTTGTTGATAGATTGTTCTACGACTTCTTATGTTAGTGCATGGAATGCATAACTGAGCTTCATAAATTATGTGGTTGAAAATCGTTATTCATATTGGAAGTCTGAGTTTCAGAATGTTTTGTATGCAACCATTTTAAACACAAGAAGTGTTGTGGAAATACGACACAATACAACTGTATTTGATAGTGCCCTCCTTCCAAAGTTAAGACGTAGGCTATACCCACGACCACACAACATAACATGATGGTGCTGAGAAAATTTATTGAGGGACTTGCTAAAGGTCCTTTTGCAACGACCGCCTCTGTGGAGGTTCGAACCAATACTCTCCGCGATACAGGCCGAGCGCTCTTTCAATTCGGCGACCGTGCCCCACACTCTGCCCCACACTGTTTTTCCTATGCTTCTGCCTACGTCCTTCAGTTTGTATAGCGCAGGAACCAGTATATGCAAAAATAGAAACCAGGTTTTCCAGCGATAACTGGGTCGATCTTTCATTTTCACAAACAGGTCTCATTTATCCGACTATTTATCAAATGAGAAACTGTGCTTAGAAGAGGAACAGAGTAAACCAACCTTTACCTGTTTTCGCTTAATTTTTTTATTCATCCCTTGATTGTGATTTTATTGTTTGATTTAATTTCCAAGTATTTTTCAATAGTAGTGTTACTCCTCCTCCTCCTCTCCTCCTCCTCCATCTCCATAGGATTTATATAGTTTTACGATAGGAATGAAACGCAAGGGGAGCATTACGAATGAATTCTATCTTTGGCGACATTGAAGAACTCTAAAAGGAATACCCTTAATATATATATATATATATATATATATATATATATATATATATATATATATATATATATATATATATATATATATATATATATATATATATATATATATAGTTTTATATAAAGAATATATATATATATATATATATATATAAATCTAAGTAATAAATTTATATGGCCGTGGCTTGTAAGACTTGCAAATAAGAACTTGAAATCGAAAGTAAAAACGAAGCTTTGGAAAATCAAACTGTTCATTTCCAATGACGCGGAATTATTCAGCAAGCAAACGAACTAATATTAGTTCAAACAATATTATTATTGTGATAAAGAAGGAAAAGAGAAAATCCAAGGGTGGTTTCAGTTTGTCTACAATCTCGACGCTAGATGATCGATGCAGCCACACAATATAAAGAACACTATGTAAAGTTTTGCAAACTAAATTGGAAGAGCTCACATTCAAGAAAGTTCTACGACTATTAGAGACACCAACACAATTTTTTTCTGTGCGGACATAAAGACCTAGATGGTCTGTGTCAAGGATTCCTTTATTTTGAAAGGTCTTTTTAACAAATTTCGGGACATTAAGTAGGCCTACAAAGCATTTTCAGGTATTCCAAAAAGTGCACTAGTAGCCACTTTAGTGATTTCTTAGCTCTGCTATCATGATAAAAAAAATGCGTCATTCGCTTGTCTCTTCATAAGAAATCATGGCCTATAATCATGATCCGTTTCATAGGTCCATTCGAAACCCGATCAAAATATGTGTCATCCGTTCTAATCCATATTGCATGTGAAGCATCCAATTACACCGCGTGCAAGTCTGAGACCAAAGTCATTCGCTCGTTCCAGTTAAGTATTTCTAGTTATTCTACATTTTCGCGTAATTGTCATCAAATTTATGGTTATGGTTATGGTTATGGTTAAATGTTGTGACACAATGTAATGAAAACTGACGTTCGCAAAGCGTGACCTAAAACAAACTCACCAGCAGCATCTCCGCCAAATGACATCAATCTGCCACAAAATTAAATGGTCTTCAGTTGGTGACGTAATTAGGGCAAAGCATGGACCTTGTCTAAAATTACAAAAGATTCCCACATTACTCAATTTCCTAACTTCGATAGGCTATGCAGCGTCTATCTATGTTGGCTCAACCCCTCCTTGATTCACATTCAATAACTAAAGTGCTTGAAATTATTTCACTCTATCGGTTATCATGAGAATAACATTGAATTTGTATAATAAACATCTAAAATTCAGTGCATACTTGTTGATCTTGTCATGATAGGTTCTACGGATAAGTTCACATGGCGTATATTGGAGAAAAAGTTGCAAAACAACTTGGAGAAATAACAGAATGTCCAATATGCCTGAGTGCATTCACAGATCCAAGAGTGTTACCATGCATTCACACATTCTGTTTTGAATGCCTTAAACGTACAGGAGAAGAGGCACAGATGAAACCAGGAGACAAAATGCCTTGTCCGTTGTGTCGTAAAGAGTTCATCATTCCGGCAGATGGAATCACAGGTGTGCAGAGAAACTTCTTCATGGAAAACCTCCTGGAGTTGAAGAATTTGCAAAGTGCCTCCATCATATGCGACATGTGTAATATCAGGAATGAGAGCAAAACAGAACTAATACAAACAGCTACAATGCGATGTTTAGAGTGCCATTATAACTACTGCGATACCTGTGTCAAAGTTCATGAATTTCTTAAACTGAGTCGTAGTCACCAAATGGTGAAAATTGGAACCGATTCTAAGTCAGGAATTGAACGAGTCTCTTCTGTGAAAGACTGCATCAAGCACATTCATAAATCACTAGACTACTATTGCGCTGACTGTAAGAAAATCGTCTGCGTCTCGTGTTTTGTTGAGAGTCACAAGTTACATGATTGCAAAGATGTCACCACAGTCGATGAAGAATTTCGCCAAAGTATCGAAAAGAAAGCATGGAAAATATCGCATTATGCAGATGAAGTGCTTATAGTGAGAAGAAATATGGAGCACAGAAAGGTCGATTTTATAAAGAAAATCGTCGAAAAGGAAAACACAATTCTTGAAAAAAATCAAGAGCTCAAGGCTATGATAGATAAAGACACAAAATCTCTCCTGGATGACTTATCTGTGATAAAATCAAATCATCTAAAGGAATTGGAGATTGAATTGGAAGAAATTGACAGAAGCTGCACAATATTGAGAAGTTTTGAAGCTTATTGCAATGAACTCAGGTCGAAGGGTTCGGCCAGCGACATCTGCAGTTCTGTCGACGAATTAATCGCTACAGCAAAGGATTTAGAAAAAGATCACATGGCATTGATTAGTCGCCCGTTTCGAACAGTTGGAGTTTCCTTCCAAACAGCAGACATAAAAGTATTTTTTCAGATGGCCATCAGCAACATTGTGGGAAATATCATTACAGGTAATATTTACCAGAAAAGGTAAATTAGCGCTCTGATGTCTATAACTTTCTTATTTTCTAAAATCGCAATTGTGGTCAACTCGAGTGTAACTATTGGTCTATGGGCAGATTACGCTGAAACAGACAGACAATTTCTTTTCCGCTCTTTACCTTTGGTATTGTTTAATCTCCGTATCAACTGTTTTTCGGTCTGAGAGACCATATAAATATTGACTGGGTTTGCTTAATGACTAGTTTTGAAATGCATTCTGCTGGAAACCAACATCGAATGGTGGCATGTCCTTAACAGCGACTACTCTAGAAAAGTTTAATGATTAGATTACATTACACTAGATCGGAGAAGGTGGAAGATGTGATACTTTGATATGTTCGAATGCATTTATGCATTACCTTCTGTATACATGAATGTATGTATGTATGTATGTATGTATGTATGTATGTATGTATGTATGTATGTATGTATGTATGTATGTATGTATGTATGTATGTATGTATGTATGTATGTATGTATGTATGTATGTATGTATGTATGTATGTATGTATGTATGTATGTATGTATGTATGCATTTGCTTATGTATGTGTCGTCAAACTTAATAACCGAGGATGTTCAATGCCTTACTATGGCGCAGTGATTAGAATTAGATCAGACTTAATTAGTCTAAAAATAGATGTTCATCTCAGATTAAGTACATCCTCTATCAAAGTACACATGTAAAATATTCGCACGGAATTAGCAAACGAAAAAATGCGAAGCTCAACTTTCAATGATCATCAGTATATTTTTTATCTTGCAGTTGAAACAGACACCACAGGAAAATGTGGGAACTCTCTAATTCTCGTGGGAATGAGTGACTGCACAACCACATCAAAGGATATCATAAAAATAAATCTACATCAGGGAAACGAAGTCTCAACTCTAGAACCAATACCAACTGTAATGGCACCTGAAGCAGTCGCTGCCGTTTGCTGTAACACGATGTACGTTGCAGGAGTAGGAAAAAGTGCACGTGAAATCTGGAAATACAACATGGTTTCTGGTTGGAAGAAATGCGCATCTTTGGTTCAAGGTCGACGTAGACACAGCGCAGCGTTCATAGATGAAGTATTGTACATCTGTGGAGGATTTGTGGATTCCACGAAAAGCGTTCTAGACAGCGTGGAAGCTTATAACGCAGTCAACAACAAATGCACCACAGTGGGAAAGCTGGCGTTTAGTGTACATGGCTCAGGGAACTGCGTTCCGTTCAAGAATTCCCTCTATATTTTCGGTGGAATGGAGAAAGACAACGAAACAGTGAATGAAGTTCAAGTGTACAACACCATGCAGAACGCATGCACTCTCCTTACGGAACCAATGCCATGTTCCTATTCAATGATGCGAGCTGCACTTTGGGAGACATCTGTCATTTTACTTGGGCGCTTTACTTGTTTCATATTTAACTTTGAAACGGAGACTTGGCAAGAAAGAAAACATTTTAAAACTGACGTTACTCATTTTGGTCTAGTCCTTGAGAAAGAACGAATTTTTGTCATAGGAGGCGCTAACAGCGAAACCGTTATGAAAGGCAATACAACATGCAGAGCCAACATACATTCTGTCTCTTTCCAGGACATCCTCGATGATAAATCGGTTGGTTGTTGGAGGTTTCATGGAAGATTGCCTAAGCCATCGATGATACACGCCTACGAAAAATTGACATTCTTTGTTCCTTAGTGCAAAATCAACAGAGCTTCATTTATAATAATTATTACATGAATGTTATAGCGTTATTCATAGTTACCATTCCTCGTCCATTTATATTCTCGTGACTCCAATTTCAAACAACATCCACTGGAATTATTTTGTATTATTATTATGATTATTATTATTGCCAGTGATATTGGTGTTAGTGTAGCTGTGATGTCGTGACTGTTATTACCAGCATTGTATTATTACTAAGGCTTAAGTATTAATTAAGAAATAAACTCTTGTATAAATGATACTTAGGAAAGATGGGCCAAAGCTAGGATAAGCTATTAGCTTTTTCTTGGCTCCTGTTGCACTGTACTTGCTTGCTCATGACTGTAATTGTAATGCTTGTTTTTGTGCAATAAAAAAATCTTCACTTCACTTCAGCAGTGCGCTTTTCTACATGAGTCGCTAGACAATAACAAATGACATTTCTTTAGGTATGTGTTTTCTATATTCAATACATACAAATTTTCAAATAACACAGTTGTTAATACATAATTATTTGCATGTATGTTTATACACTGTGTATTATCTATTACTGTTGAGTATACAGGCCCCCTAACGAGATTTCGATTTGGCTTATTCCTGTATCTATAAAAGATAAACTCTTGCTTATTTACTTCTGAAAGGTGTAGGCTAAAGCTATATAAGACACTGCGAATTGTAATTGAAGTTGTAACTGTAATTATAATCTGACATAATATACCCTGCCAGAACTCCAACATGGAGTCCAAATAGTACCCTTATTCTTATATGGGACCCGAACAGAGCCCACATGGGTGCTGTCAACCGCCAGGAAACATGATCAGATTACGGCATCCCTCATGTTCAAGCCCTGTGCCCTTAAATCCTCCTTTAGGCCTACATCATCCATCCATGTCTTTGTTTGTCTTCCTCGGCTTCGTGTTCCCTCTACATGGCCATGTACAGTATGTACAGCTGCTGCTGGGAGTCTATTGTCGGGCATTAGTGCTAGCTAGAAGTAGCCTAAAAGTAACGCTTAACAGCCAGAAAGAAATTAAGATTTGCTGGTTCCGTTCTGAATTGACATAGGGGCCTACATACAAGGTCTAAAATACTTATATGGAATAGGAAGGCTGACTTATTGAATGGCTAGTATGCAGCCTTCCAATCACAAGAAGCAATAATCCATCAGTAGAGTCTTGACGTTGCGATCAAGTATGCCTATAATTTCTTATTAATCAACTCCATTTGATTTAGTTTACTGTTGTATAGGCTATATATTCAAAGGGTTGCCATTTTATAACACCAGTTGGTCTAAAGAAGTGTGGAAACGGATGCATCTCAAAATAGAGCTGAACAGGAACTAAGAAAAATATCAGAATGTTCGATACGTCTAAATATAGGGTTCTGCTCACTTTTTAGAAGTCTAATTAAAGATACTTATTTCCTGCGGCAGTTTGTCTTTTTCAAGAATTAGAAATGAAAATGCTCTGATTAAAAATGTCGCAACCAATGACTTCAAAACAAATTTGAAGATTGTGACTAATCAATCTTCAAAACACATACACTACACCGACCTTATAATCCCAAGTGTAGGCTATCGGTTTGCGCAGCGCAGGAAACCAGTGTAAGCGTGAATAGAAATGAGGTCATTCACAGGTAACTGGGTCGCCCTGCCATATGCACACATATTCTAGGGCCTACCTGAGAGAGGCTAAAGCGAAGCCATTTTAGACAAGAACTGTTGAGAGAACGACACAGAGTAAGAGAAATTTTACCTCTTTCTGCTTCAGTTCTAGAACTCGCCTTTTGCTTTACAATATAGACTCTGCAGCTCTGGGTTTAGAGTTGAAATTTTGAACCATACTGTAAATCTAGCTTTGTCCCTTTGCCATAGGCTTTCGTAGCCTATAGAACTGTTATGACGATAGCATTGCAACACAAGAGACGCAAAAATAAATCAATTCAGGCTTCGGTGACGTTAGAGAACACTTTAGATTAAATGCCTTAGCTGTCCAAACATTCTACTATGTGAGTAATTAATTTATTTAGATTAGAAGTCTTACGAATATGAATTTGAAATCGAAAGTAAAAGTACAGCCGTAGAAAATGTATCCGTTAATTTCCATATGAAACAGATTTATTATTGTGCAAGCGATGAACGACGATGCATTTATAAAGTAAGTAAGTAAGTATATTCTTATTTTGAGCTGTCGACATAACGCACTCTGTTTTACATACATGCTGTAGCTTTAACGAATAGCAAGAGAACAAACATTGATGACAAAGGTGGATGGTTGTTTCAGCGGAGGTCTTGATGCATACAATTAAAGTTGCGTTTTTAGAGATATCGACGCAACCACAACCAGAGGCGCGTTTACATAAAATGGGGCCCTAGGGCCTAGGCGCAAACATTTTTTGGGGCCCTTCTGAAGTTGTAGACAGAGTCTGTGTTTAGCCTAGCCTATCATGTGCAAGAACCCACGAAGTTGAACTTAAAGCCATTTCTGTGAGTGCTATTCTGTAATTATGATTAGTTAATCTATTTTCAAGGAATTTGAATTATTTGATTTAATGATTTTAGTATAAAAAACTGAGATCGAGTGTTGAATCAACAATCAACGCGAAATACGTGACCATTATTACTTCTTGGGTGGTGATATCTCGGGGGCGGCAAGGCCTATACGCCGCCTTTTAATTTTTCAAATAGGTAATAATTTGCCGACATTTTTAAAATAAGTAACATTAAATTTTTGGAGGCATTATAACGGTAGCATATAGATCAAATGAAATTATTATAAGTGAAACCCTTGAAGTGATTTGAAATATATTATAAAACGTTTAAAATACAAAGAATCCCAATAAGAAGAGCATCCATGCAAACCAATGCTCACAGTTTGACGCATTATACGTTTTACAAGATCGGATATGTAAATTAGGTCACTGGAAAATCCCCGATCTCTGCGTTTGTATTTGTGTCAAGGGGTGGCATTCAGTGTTGGCCTGTAGGCGGAAGACTACTAAATCCGGCCATGGCTATGTCGCCGTAGGTCTACTGAGAATCACACTAGTACTTAACTGACATTATTTCTAGAAAAAGTCATTCAATTTTATCGCAGAATTTGTTGATCTTGCTTCTTATGTTTCTAGTTAGGTGAAAATGGCGGAAGCAGAAGATAAAGCTGCAAAACAACTGGGAGAAATAACAGAATGTCCAATCTGCATGAATGCATTCACTGATCCAAGAATATTGTCATGCATTCACACATTTTGTTTTGAATGCCTGAAACGCATTGCAGAAGGAGTGGAGTTGAAGCCAGGAGACAAAATGCCTTGTCCGATGTGTAGAAAAGAGTTTACCATTCCAGCAGATGGAATGCATGCTGTGCAGAAAAACTTCTTCATGGACAACCTCTTGCAGTACAAGACTACGCTGCAAATGGGAAGTGTCGCAATCATTTGCGATGTCTGTAATGCCAGCGATGAGGGCAAAGCAGGACAAATACCAAACGCCACGATGAGGTGCTTAGAATGCCAAGATAACTACTGCGACAGCTGCGTCAAAGTTCACCAATTTCTGAAACTGAGTAGAAATCATAAAGTGGTGAAAATTGGAGGCAACATTCAAGGAGAAATGAAGCGAAATTTAAGTTCGAAATACTGCACCAAACATACGCTTAAACCATTAGACTACTACTGTCTGGAATGCAAGAAAATCGTCTGCGTTTCCTGCTTTGTTGAAAGTCATGCATCACATAAATGTAAAGATGTGACTACAGTCGATGAAGAATTTCTCCAAACAATTGAAAGAAACACGATAAAGGTGTCGATGTTTGCAGAAGAAATGTTGTCAATGAGAAAGAATGTGGAGAAGAGAAAAGCAGATTTTCTTAAGGATATAGTCGAGAAAGAAAACGCAATTCATAAAAGAAATAGGGAGCTTAAAGACCAGATAGACCGAGACACAAAATCGCTCTTGGATGAGTTAGCTGCAGTAAAATCAAACCATCTAAAGGAAATGGAAATTGAAATGGAAGAAACAGACAGAAGTTGCACAATATTGAGAAATTTTGAGGCTTATTGCAATGAATTGAGATCGAAAGGATCACCCAGCGACATCTGCAGTTCAGTTGACGAATTACTTGTTAGAGCAGACGAGTTAGAAAAATATCACGAGGCATTCATTGGTCGTCCACGCAAAGCAGTCGAAGTTTCTTTCCAAGCAACAGATTTGAGAGAAGTTTTACAGAAGTCCAACAACAATGTTATGGGACAAATCAAAGGTAATATTCGTAGAATATTTAAGTTACCGTTCTTGCGAAGACAATATTCTTGTAGAACAGATCGAAGCAGATCTCACAAATTTTCTGTTCACAACTTATTGGCTATTATTAAGGTCTGTGAATCCATCGAATGGGGTATTGCAATCATTTATCTTAGACGTGCATTATGGTATGCGTGCTAAAGAAGCCTTTGGATTAGATTAGATTCGATACATATTCAAATACCATACATTAGATCGGATTAGATGGAAATATATCAGATCAGATTTAAAATTAGATTATAAATGAATATATAATTAATTTCCTCCTGAGCTGCGCCTACATCCTAGGTGTTCCTCTGGTACCTTCTATGACCGCCTGAAAACTGCTCTTTTTCGCCGTGCTGGAGTCGGGAGCGCCTCTGAGTAGTTCCCTTGAAGTGGCGCTATATAAATTTTTGAATGAATGAATGAATGAATTTGTACATGTATCTTTACATGAAGGTATGCATGTTTGTATGTATGCATGTATACATTATGTGTGCATGTATGTTTAAATGCACGTATGCACAGTTCTATGTTATGTAAATAATATTAAACTGTATGTATATGACTTGTTCATGCCTATGTATACACATAACAATGATGTACACACCTCTTATGTATATTTAAGTATGAGGCTTCATGTTAGATTTACATGAGGTTAGATTTAATTAGATTTAATATCTAGTACATTATGCATAATTAGGTATTCGTAGCAGTTCTACGAATGCCATTTATTCTTAAACTAAGCAATTCAATAAATCCCAGATGAATTTTTTATTGTCAAAGTATTGCTTTTCACTGTTTAACAGAAGCTTCTACACAGACTGAGAACCATGTAGTTATCGTGGGATTAGACGATGGTCCGACTATAACAAATGAAGTTTTCAAAATAAATCTACATCGGTCAAACGAAATCTCAACACAAGAACATATACCGGCTGAAATGGCGTTTACAGCAGTCGCCGCCGTTTACTGTAACACGATATACGTTACAGGAATAGGAGACAATAACGATGAAATCTGGAAATACAACCTCGCATCTGGATGGATGAAATGTGCTTCTTTAGTTCAAGGTCGACGTAGACACAGCGCAGCGTTTATCGATGAAGTACTGTACATATGTGGAGGTTTTAAGGATTCTAATCAAAGCGCTTTAGACAGTGTTGAAGCCTACAATGGAATCACCAACACAACCACCACAGTCGGAAAGTTGGTCCACGCTGTACACAGATCTGGTAATTGTGTCCCATATAAGAGTTCACTTCATATATTCGGTGGATCAGATAAAGACGACAAGAGCAGCAGTAACGTTCAAGTTTACAATACGAAAGAAAATACATGTACTCTCCTTTCAAAATCGATTCCACGTTCAGTTTCCTTGATGCGAGCTGTACTTTGGGAGACATCTGTTATTTTAATTGAATGCAATACTTGTTTTATATTTAACTTTGAGACGGAGACTTGGCAAGAAAGAGAACAGTTCAAGACTGACGTTATTTACTTTGGTTTGGTTCTTGAGAATGAACGACTC
This sequence comes from Allolobophora icterica, assembly GCA_963556255.1. NCBI lineage: Eukaryota > Metazoa > Annelida > Clitellata > Crassiclitellata > Lumbricidae > Allolobophora > Allolobophora icterica. The sequence goes on from OY744603.1 coordinate 4,521,655, forward strand.
TTTGTCATTGGAGGAGGAACCTGCGAAACAGTTAAAGATAAAATAAAATGGAAATGCAGAGACGACGTACGTTATGTCCCTCTTCAGAATATCCTTGACGACAAACCGATTGAGTGGAAGATTCTTTCAACATTGCCTAAACCAGCTCTTGTACACGCCTACGAAAAATTGAGTTTCTTTGACCCCTAGCAGAAAAATCGACAGCGTTTCTTATGCAATAATTTTAATGTTATTGCGATATAGAGCCGTGATTTCCTTCTGTTATGTTCTCGACGCTCCAATGCCAAGCACTAACAATTGTAGCCGTCTACTTGTCTATCCGACTCAACTTACATTTCTTCATAAGAATCGTGACTCAATCACAAAGGATTATGTTGTTAAAACATTGGCAGTTGACGGTACTGCCTCCAACTAAACCTAGGGATTGTACGGCTTTATCTGTGAACTGGATCCACTCCCATCATTCATCCTGCAAGAGACCCTTGATGTCTTCCTACCGTTTCTTACGGTTCTATGTAATCGCTCCCTTCAAGAGGGAATTCTTCCTGCTAGCCAAAAGAAGTCCATCGTGGTTCCAGTGATTAAAGCGGAAGGACTCGACACTACTGAGCCAACTAATTTTAGGCCAATAGCAAATGTCTCATTCTTATCTAAAATAATTGAAAAGATTGTTGCCGCACAGCTCATGTGCTACCTTGACAAAAATGGTCTCCTCCCCACTTTCCAGTCCGGTTTCCGTAAGGGCCACTCCACAGAAACCTTGTTGGTCCGCCTGCTATCTGACATATATGGAGCCATTGATAGATCTCAGGTCACTCTCCTTGCGCTGTTTGATGTGAGTGCCGCGTTCGACACTGTTGATCACGACATTCTCTTGCAGCGCCTATCCACTTCTTTTGGCTTCTCTGGCAATGTTCTTGATTGGCTTACCTCCTTTCTGCACGACCGCTCCTTCATGGTCGTCCACGGATCCACTAGGTCTCCTTGGGTCCCTGCTCCATTTGGCCTGCCTCAGGGCTCTGTCCTTGGCCCCCTTCTTTACATAATCTACACTGCCGACCTAGGGTCCCTGCTGGCGGCTGGGTCGGTCCTTAGCCAGTCCTATGCTGACGACCTGCAAGCCTATATACACTGCCCGGCTGTCCGCGCTGTTGCAGCGGTGGAAACCATGACCCATGCCATGGAGTCCCTGCAGGCCTGGATGTCCTCAAACCGCCTGCGGCTAAACCCCGCCAAGACGCAGTTTATATGGCTTGGCCCTCCCCAGCAGCTCTGTAAAATAGATCTGTCTTCTCTTGCCTTGCAATTCCCACACCTTGCTTTCTCGACCTCGGTCCGGGACTTGGGAGTCATCCTGGACCAGGAACTTGCATTCACGCGGCACATAAATCTTCTCTCCCGCAGTTGCTATTACCAGCTCCGGCAACTCAAGGTGATCTCCCGTTCTTTGTCTCCCGGTGCAGCTTCCACGCTTGTCCATGCTTTTGTTGTTTCTCGATTGGACTACTGCAGTGCCATATATGATGGACTCCCGGCCTGCCGGATTGAGTCCCTGAACAGAATCCTGCGTACTGCTGCCCGCCTTGTAGGCCGCATCCCCAAGTTTGGCAGAGTGTCTGCGTATATGAGGGATGTCCTCCACTGGCTCCCCTACCCACAGCGCATCACTTACCGAATCTCTGCCTTGGTCCGGCGGTGCTTTGAAGGTTTGGCCCCTCCATACCTGCGGGAGCTCTGCTGTCCCACCCCATGCTCGCAGCGCCGTTCCTCTCTCCGCTCAGCTGCGCAGGCTGAACTTGTTGTTCCCCGCGTGCGGACAACCATACGGCAGCGCCGTGCCTTCTCTGTGGCTGCCCCCATGACCTGGAATGGGCTTCCTACCAAGCTCCGTCAATTACCGATTGGTCATTTCACCCTGTTTCTTACTGTCCTCAAAACTGCGTTATTTGACCGTGGTTGGGCTGGGAGTGCTCCTGAGTAGGCAATCTTGAAGGGGCGCTATATAAAACTACTTTAATAATAATAATAATAATAATCTGTCTCTCTGGAATGACCAGTTACTACGCAGGGTCGCCATTCTGACGTAACAGCTATAGCACCAGTGGCAACGCCATCTGGTAGAGCTCGCTTTTCATTAATTCATGTATATCTTTAGATATGTGTTTTCATATTTCAACGCATAAAAATATTTTAATCGTGCCAACTTACACAGCTTTTATTATTAGGTCGATATTTGGCCACGACGCTTAAGACATAGCAAAACTAAGAACACTTTAACGACAAGAGTGTGGGCCAATTAAAAGCGACTGGGAAACCAATGCAGCTCGTCGTTAAAGTGTGAAAGCAGTTTCTGAAAAGCGAGATGCATCGTGGTAATGCTGTTGTTTAGACGACTGTATAGAAAGTCAGCAGAAACATAAGCGTCATCATCATAATCATAATCATCATCATCATCATCATCATCATCATCATCATCATCATCATCATCATCATCATCATCATCATCATCATCATCATCATCATCATCACCATTATCCAACACCAAAACCTCCGCCGCCACCGCGCATCATCATCACCATAGTCATCATCATTATCATTTTTATCACCGAGATTGCAGAGTAATCCTCTCTATCCTTCGAAACAGTTGCATTGCCAAGGAAGGATGCAGTTGCATGGTACGACCCTGCCAACCGTACCTGCATCTTTAACATAAGACCGAAAGCATCATTATCATCGTCGTCATCATCATTCGTGTCTTTTTCTGGCCTACCCAATCATACCCAATCATACCCTACCCTAACGCAATATAACCTATTTTACCTTCACCGCTTGTAATGCAACGTAACGTAAACTGTGGGGCGTGGTGGCTCAGTGGTAAGTTCGGCGCCTTGTGACCGGAGGGTTGCAGGTTCGAATCCCACTCTAGCCGCTGCGTACGGACCTTGGGCAAGTCCTTCACTCGCAATTGCTCATGGCGCTTCGGCGTGAAAACTCCGGCACAGTATTCAATGCTGTAGTCGGGAGCGCCTCTGAGTAGAGAGTAGTAGTTGACTTGAAGAGGCGCTATAGAAATATCCGGAATAAAAAAAATAAAAATAAACTACGTAGTGCAATGTAATACAATGTAATTTGTAATGCAATAGAATGCAACTGACCGCCACTCGAAGGGAATGATTCACAGACGAAATGAATTGTTGCATGCCTCCAAGCAGTTGTGAACGTAACCTAACAAGTAACTTCGCCTCGTCTAATCTACCTTAAATAATTTCTGTCGACGTCAACGGCCTTTGTTGCCATATTAATAAGATGTCGTTAAACTCTCGATCCATCCAAACGCAGAAACTCAGCCACTACCAGTCTGTGCCGATGGTTCCAGGTAGTGCCAGTCCCAAACATTGAGACATGAGGAGGGCGACTTTGACTTTGTTGCCCTTAGATGTCCTTAAACACTGGAAAGTTAACCATAGATGGCCCTCATTCAGCAACGAAATGTTAGTTTTGCCCAGGGCTGTAGTCGAGGTTATACACGGGTATACAGCGTATACTTACCTCTAGAGACCGTATACTCACCGCACAAAATATTTATATTTATTTATACTAAAATACTATAGCGTATACTCACAAAGTACTGTAGCGTATACTCACCTCTATTTTGTTTCGGAAAACTAACCGGTAGCGTGTAACTCACCTCTAATTTTACCACTACAGCCCTGGTTTTGCCTATTGTTCAAATTGCACGCAAGGAAAAATGCTTGGGTCGAGCAATATGGTGCATGGTCTTCCGTGAACTAGGCCCCTATTGTTGGTCCTTAGATTTACGGGGGGGGGGCGTAGAGTAATGGATAACACACTGGCGTGAATAGCTGAAGGTACCAAGATCGAACCCCAGAGACAGCCGTTAATATAAGGTTAATTCTGCCTTCCACTCGCTAGGCGGCGGTGTTGGCTGCCGCATAAGCAGTTGTATTCGACTTCTGTAAAACTGTTATCATGTGCTTCTATTTAATACAATGTCATGTATGTAAGGCGCCCTAGGTGGCTGCCGTTTCTACTATATGTATGTTCACTGTACAGCGCAGTGCGTTTGCAGGCGCTTAATTAAAGAAAAGATTATTATTATTATATGGGTCATCTTTCTGTTTGGATTCTGTTCAAAACTCGTTGGAATTATCTGGTTTACGAGAGAAAGCCGATGTGAACGATTCCGAAAACACGTTATTATCTACCAAAGTCATTAAAACTATTACTTTCCATTATTAACGACTTCTAGATGCTTGCCTAGGCCGTTCGCTTCGATAGAAGAATAAATGTTTGATCCATTGTGACCGGAGGGTTGCAGGTTCGAATCCCACTCTAGCCGCTGCGTACGGACCTTGGGCAAGTCCTTCACTCGCAATTGCTCGTGGCGCTTCGGCGTGAAAATTCCGGCACAGTATCAAATGCTGTAGTCGGGAGCACCTCTGAGTAGTAGTTGACTTGAGAAGCGCTATAGAAATATCCGGAATAAATAAATAAATAAACGAAAATGATGAATATGCAATATCGGTATTCGCAATTTAAAGGTGTCTAAAAGTAACACAATATTTTTAAGTACTGCATTCAGAGTCTATGCCACAATTGAGAGGAGTAGGATCAATATTTATTTATTTATTCACTCATTCATTCGATTTGCTGACTGATCTCATGATTGGTGGGATAATTAAGCTTAAGGCACAAATACATTTGTTTAGATTCGAACAATTAAACTGATATATTGGAAAATAAAGCGGACAAACTTGCAGGGAATCTAATTTTAATTGCCACAGTGTTTGCAACGACATGACATAACGTTGTCGGAAAAATGCGATGATGGGATTTTGGTTCATGCAAACCGGCAAAGAGAAAGAGAGAGAGACACACACAGACAGTGTCAGCAACAGAGATCGAAAGAGACCATGCACCATATTGCTCGACCCAAGCATTTTTTCCTTGCGTTAATGTTTCCGATGTCATGCAGGTTGCAAGTGAAGTGTATTCGAACAATTTTCGCCACATGCCTTCGGGTTTATATCAGAAACGGTCGATAACTGAATTCTACTCGCCTCATATACCCAGCTAAGTATGTTTTATTCCACCGCCACGAAAATCGCAGAGGAGCGCGTCTTCTACTTGGCTTCGGCTGCCGTATGGACGGCAGGTGGTCGGTAAATCGAATTGGGCAACCACGGGTCTGTGATCACATATGTTTGCGCCAGAGTCAATGATAGGGTCTAGCGACTTCGTTAAGGTGGCGCCGAATGGAATTGGAAATAAAGTAATGGTCAATAAAAGAGGCTAATTTTTAGAATGTCATCAAAATATGCAGCTGCTTATCGGTCACGACAAAAATCATCACAATGTACAATAGAAGATCTATCAAGAACATTCTTACACTGCAGAAAGTCAGCGTTGTCCGCCACACTAGCGCAATTCATATCACCCATAAAATAGCATCTTCTGAAGGAAGCATTATGTTCGCAATGTAGCCCAACAGCTGCCTAGTTCAACAGCGTGTTCATGGTTGCATGATTGACATGGAAAGTAAACATTAATTAATTTTAATGGGGAATTGCTAATTCAGGGTGTGCTGTGTTTAGGAGATGAATTGCAACAATAATAAAATATGAGAAAACCATTTAAATATCAAATATCGTAATCGCAAACTCCAAAGTTATTAAACGCCACTCGAGTGCAAAGCGCAGGGCATCAGCTTCTTCACGAGCGTCAATTCTGTCCAACATTCCGGATACGATGATGGTGATGATGAAGATGATAGTATGGAATATCCTCTATCGACTTCTATTGTTCCTTTGTTAATATTGGCCCTTCATTGTGGAATGAGCTTCCTCCATCGGTCCGGGTTGCAGTACTATCTGGTGGTCCTGCGCCAGCTTTTCGTTGTCTTAAAACTTCTCTTTATTTCCGAGGACTTTCGCAATGGGAAAGCCCCTGATTAATGGGCACTGGGTAGAGGCGCTTATTAAGTTTTGAAATACAATACAATACAATCGACATTTGGCTGATGTCATGTGATTATTCAACATCGATTACTCTCGAGATGTATTATTACAGTAGCTGTGCATTTTGAACAAGTCTTGTGAGTTTTCTTACTCAACAAGTCTAAAATCATTGACTTCGGAATCCTGATTCCGAGTTGAAGGACCATAGACTTGTTGAAGAGATTGGACAATATTATAATCTGCTTTCTGAGATCCTGTTGAGACAAAGATTAACGCAGACCCAACAGTCATATCACAGTCAACAGTAAGTTTATAAGCATCTTTTATTGATCCAGACGTTCTCTTGTTTACCGAAAAACCTGAATAAAGTCATTGGAGTTAGTCACTCATACTGACCAGATATGAGACCCTATATGGAAATATGTGTACCATGTGGATGTATCTAGGTGCCTTGTGGGTCCCACATGGTCAAGTTTTCAGGTCACCAGGTCATTAATAACTTAAAGACCCGATTTCTCGGCAAAGCACTTATCACTTTGATATTTCATTGTCATTAACATTTACCAGATGATTCGTCGCACTTGAAGGGTTCTAGGACTTTTCGCCCCCGGAAGATTCGCCCCCGGAAGATTCGCCCCCGACATTTCGCCCCCGGGAAGATTCGCCCCCGCGGAAGTTTCGCCCCCGGAAGTTTCGCCCCCGGAAGTTTCGCCCCCGGAAGATTCGCCCCCACGTATATCGATTATCAGCGACCAAGTAAGTAATACGGGTAATATTTCCATCGTCGATCCAGCTTCTCGTCTGAGTTACATTTTCATCATAGATCCCGCTTTTAGTCTTAGTTACATTTTCATCGCTAATCCAGCTTCTAGCCTTAGTTACATTTTCATCATAGATCCCGCATCTAGTCGTAGTTATATTTTCATCGCTAATCCAGCTTCTAGCCTTAATTACTTTTTCATCGCTAATCCAGCTTCTAGCCTTAGTTACATTTTCATCGCTTATCCAGCTTCTAGCCCTAGTTATATTTTCATCGTTAATCCAGCCTCTAGCTTAGTTACATTTTCATCCTAGATCCCGCTTCTAGCCTTAGTTACATTTTCATCGCTAATCCAGCTTCTATTCGTAGTTACATTTTCATCATTAATCCAGGTTCTATTCTTAGTTACATTTTCATCGTTAATCCAGCTTCTAGCCTTAGTTACAGTTTCATCACCAATCCAGCTTCTATTCGTAGTTGCATTTTCATCGTTAATCCAGCTTCTAGTCTTAGTTACATTTTCATCGCTAATCCAGCTTCTAGCCTTAATTACTTTTTCATCGCTAATCCAGCTTCTAGCCTTAATTACTTTTTCATCGCTAATCCAGCTTCTAGCCTTAGTTACATTTTCATCGCTTATCCAGCTTCTAGCCCTAGTTATATTTTCATCGTTAATCCAGCCTCTAGCTTAGTTACATTTTCATCATAAATCCCGCTTCTAGTCTTAGTTATATTTTCATCCCTAATCCAGCTTCTATTCGTAGAAACATTTTCATCGTTAATCCAGGTTCTATTCTTATTTACATTTTCATCGCTAATCCAGCCTCTAGCCTTAGCTACATTTTCATCGCTAATCCAGCTTCTATTCGTAGTTACATTTTCATCATTAATCCAGGTTCTATTCTTAGTTACATTTTCATCGTTAATCCAGCTTCTAGCCTTAATTACATTTTCATCGCTAATCCAGCTTCTAGCCTTAGTTACATTTTCATCGCTTATCCAGCTTCTAGACTTAGTTTCGTTTTCATCATAAATCCCGCTTCTAATCTTAGTAACATTTTCATCGCTAATCCGGCTTCTATTCGTAGTTACATTTTCATCCTAGATCCCGCTTCTAGCCTTAGTTACATTTTCATCGCTAATCCTGCTTCTATTCGTAGTTACATTTTCATCATTAATCCGGGTCCTATTCTTAGTTATATTTTCATCGTTAATCCAGCTTCTAGCCTTAATTACATTTTCATCGCTAATCCAGCTTCTAGCCTTAGTTACATTTTCATCGCTTATCCAGCTTCTAGACTTAGTTTCGTTTTCATCATAAATCCCGCTTCTAATCTTAGTAACATTTTCATCGCTAATCCGGCTTCTATTCGTAGTTACATTTTCATCCTAGATCCCGCTTCTAGCCTTAGTTACATTTTCATCGCTAATCCAGCTTCTATTCGTAGTTGCATTTTCATCGTTAATCCAGCTTCTAGTCTTAGTTACATTTTCATCGCTAATCCAGCTTCTAGCCTTAATTACTTTTTCATCGCTAATCCAGCTTCTAGCCTTAATTACTTTTTCATCGCTAATCCAGCTTCTAGCCTTAGTTACATTTTCATCGCTTATCCAGCTTCTAGCCCTAGTTATATTTTCATCGTTAATCCAGCCTCTAGCTTAGTTACATTTTCATCATAAATCCCGCTTCTAGTCTTAGTTATATTTTCATCCCTAATCCAGCTTCTATTCGTAGAAACATTTTCATCGTTAATCCAGGTTCTATTCTTATTTACATTTTCATCGCTAATCCAGCCTCTAGCCTTAGCTACATTTTCATCGCTAATCCAGCTTCTATTCGTAGTTACATTTTCATCATTAATCCAGGTTCTATTCTTAGTTACATTTTCATCGTTAATCCAGCTTCTAGCCTTAATTACATTTTCATCGCTAATCCAGCTTCTAGCCTTAGTTACATTTTCATCGCTTATCCAGCTTCTAGACTTAGTTTCGTTTTCATCATAAATCCCGCTTCTAATCTTAGTAACATTTTCATCGCTAATCCGGCTTCTATTCGTAGTTACATTTTCATCCTAGATCCCGCTTCTAGCCTTAGTTACATTTTCATCGCTAATCCTGCTTCTATTCGTAGTTACATTTTCATCATTAATCCGGGTCCTATTCTTAGTTATATTTTCATCGTTAATCCAGCTTCTAGCCTTAATTACATTTTCATCGCTAATCCAGCTTCTAGCCTTAGTTACATTTTCATCGCTTATCCAGCTTCTAGACTTAGTTTCGTTTTCATCATAAATCCCGCTTCTAATCTTAGTAACATTTTCATCGCTAATCCGGCTTCTATTCGTAGTTACATTTTCATCCTAGATCCCGCTTCTAGCCTTAGTTACATTTTCATCGCTAATCCTGCTTCTATTCGTAGTTACATTTTCATCATTAATCCGGGTCCTATTCTTAGTTATATTTTCATCGCTAATCCAGCTTGTAGCCTTAGTTACAGTTTCATCCCTTATCCAGCTTCTAGCCTTAGTAACACTATTATCATAAATCCCGCTTTTAGTCGTAGTTATATTTTCATTGCTAATCCAACTTCTATTCTTTGTTACATTTTCGTCACTAATCCAGGTTCTATTCTAATTTACATTTTCATCGCTTATCGAGCTTTTAGCCTTAGTTACATTTTCATCCTAGATGGTGGTATTGATCTCTTGCACCATTAAAAGGGCTGTCGTCAGTACGGTTCGCAGGAGATGGGCTTCTCTACGGTCGCAGAGTGGTTGCTCGCACCAAGGATTATTGCTCAGGCTATCATCGTTGCTTGGCGTTCGTGCGGGGTGCAGAGATTGTTGGGTCTGGATTGAGTACTTGACCAAGTCAGTCGTCCAGATGACCGGGATATTCCACCCTATAACCAGTGGTACAATGGTTCCTTGCTTTCTAAGTGGATCTGGGTTGGAGATGTTTCTGTGTCACGAGTGATTAAGGTCCCCGATTTTGTCAGAGATGCTCCGCATCTAAGTAAGGTGGGAAGAGTGTGGCGGACAGGCCACGAGGCTTGAATGCAGTTTTATCAATAATAGCTGTTGTTGACGCGTTATCTGGCGACGTAATGCACCAGCGGCCGATGCGTAGATGGTAGCGCTAGGGCGATATCATAATAGCCAATATTTAAGTTTTAGCGTATTCTACCCACTTTAGCAATATAAATTATTGATTATAATTATATTAGACGCCTTGCGGTCTAATATTTAAGGCCTAAAGCTAGGGCGGCGCTTATTATCATTGATAGATCTTTCTATCTTAGACACCTGTATTTGAGAAGGTGTGCGCAGGCTAGTATATAAGGAACAAGCCACGTTATAGTGTGGCGAGTGATGCATAGACCCTGCCTCACGGTGCATTGCTTATATCGTAGAGTGGCGATGTGTGCACTCTGCATATACGACACGGTGCTTTAGTGTCGTTGGTTACCGGTTCGGTTACGAATGATTTTACGGACACGGCGTCCGGTACAAGGCTAATCAGTGCGCTCCCGAGTGACAGCCGCTCCAAACGCGGTCTGAAGAGTGCTGGCAAAACGCCGATCCAATGGAGTAAGGGCCCACTCTGTTGTAGATCCGAGCAGTACCGAGTCTGATCATGGAAGGCTGATTCGGGGAAAGACCGATCGTGAGAGATAAAGGCTCACAGGTCTGTGTCGGTAAAGTCCTGGGAAGGTGACCCCGGCGGTTCCGTTCGATAGATATACGGGAAAGATCCCGTTGGTGTCTGGTTCGCTGGTAACCGTTCGATAGTCCGTGGAAAGACCGATCGTGAGAAATAAAGGCTCACAGGTCTGTATCAGTAAATACGGGGAAGGCGACCCCGCTGGTTACCGTTGATAGTCCGGGGAAATACCCCGGCGGTTCCGATCAGTGAATACGGGAAAGACCCGGTTGATGTCTGGTGCGATACATACGGGAAAAAGACCGATCGTGAGGAATAAAGGCTCACAGGTCTTTATCGGTAAAGACGGGGAAAAGTCCCCGCTTTTGTCGGAGATACACGGGCAAAGTTCCCGCTGGTGTCAGAGATGCACGGGCAAAGTTCCCGCTGGTGTCGGAGATACACGGGTAAAGTTCCCGCTGGTGTCTGAGATGCACGGGCAAAGACCCTGTCGTGACCGTCTGAGATACATGGGCAAAGAGTTCGCTGGTGACCGTCTGATAAACCTCGGGGAAAGACCGCGCTGTTGACCGTTTGAGATACACGGTCAAAGACCGGTGGTAGCCGTCAGAGATACACGGGCAAAGTCCCGCTGTTGACAGTCAGAGATACACGGGCAAAGACCCGGTGGTAGCCGTCAGAGATACACGGTCAGAGTCCCAGCTGTTGACCGTCAGAGATACACGCGGAAAGACCGCACTGGTGACCGTCTGAGAGACACGCGGAAAGGCTACGCAGTTGACCGTCTGAGATACACGGGCAAAGACCCGGTGGTGATAACTCAGTTAAAGTATCGTCCATAAAAGCTGAGCAGTGCGATCCCGAGTTACAGCAAAAACTAATTACTCTTGGGTATTGGATTGACCGCCGATTCGACAGGTTTGGGGCCCACCCTGCCGTTAGATCGCGAGCCGGTCTGATTCCCGATTGTGGGAGTTTAACGGGCTGAACAAACCTCGGGGAGAGACCGATCGTGAGAGATGTAGAAAAATACAGGTCTGTATCGGTAAAGTGCGGAGAAACATTTCGCTGGTGACGTCCGGTGAAGTACCGGAGCGATCTTGTTGAAGCTGTTCGATAACATCGGGGAACTACCGGTAAATTTTCCATTCGCGGTCACCGTATTTAGTTCCCTTGTTCGGTCATAGTTACTCCCGCGGTTTACCGGCAAATATCCGTCCGGGAGACCATCCGGACGATCCGACCGTTGTCTGTTCCGGTGTTCGGGAAAGTTCCCACGGTGAAAGCTACACAGGTCTGTGTGCAATAACGGGGTAAAGTTACTGATATTTACCCACAGATACCGTTAGCAGAATCGAGTGTGAGTACCGAGAAACGAAGCCTACGAGTCTGTGCGCTCCCGGAAAAAGACACAACTGGTACGTTCTCTATTGGATTCAGAGAGTCAGGTTCAAGAGATACGGCTTGTGGAATAAGGGCCCACGCTGCTGCTCAGGTCTCGAGACAGACTAATTCTGAATAGTGGGGAGATAAAAAGTTGTGTAAACCGGAAAGGGATACGCCGCAACGAGAAGATACAGCGGGCCAGATCCCAAGGCGAAGAGTACGCGAGTTCCAGGTAAAAGGGACATTAAATCACACCAAGAGTAAGCGATACGTGAACGTTCGAGTGGTCGGATACCAAGGTCGGGGAGATGAAAATGTAACTACGAATAGAAGCTGGATTAGCGATGAAAATATAACTAAGGCTAGAAGCGGGATCTAGGATGAAAATGTAACTAAGGCTAGAAGCTGGATTAGCGATGAAAATGTAACTAAGAATAGAACCTGGATTAATGATGAAAATGTAACTACGAATAAAAGCTGGATTAGCGATGAAAATGTAACTAAGGCTAGAAGCGGGATCTATGATGAAAATGTAACTAAGTCTAGAAGCTGGATTAACGATGAAAATATAACTAAGACTAGAGGCGGGATTTATGATGAAAATGTAACTAAGTCTAGAAACTGGATAAGCGATGAAAATATAACTAAGGCTAGAAGCTGGATTAGCGATGAAAATGTAATTGAAGCTGGAAGTTGGATTAGCGATGAAAATGTAACTAAGACTAGAAGCTGGATTAACGATGAAAATGTAACTACGAATTTAAACTGGATAAGCGATGAAAATATAACTAAGGCTAGAAGCTGGATTAGGGATGAAAATATAACTAAGGCTAGAAGCTGGATAAACGATTAAAATGTAACTAAGGCTAGAAGCTGGATTAGCGATGAAAATGTAATTATGGCTAGAAGCTGGATTAACGATGAAAATATAACTAAGACTAGAAGCGGGATTTATGATGAAAATGTAACTAAGTCTAGCAGCTGGATTAGTGATGAAAATGTAACTAAGGCTACAGGCTGGATTAGCGATGAAAATGTAATTGAGCCTGGAAGCTGGATTAGCGATGAAAATGTAACTAAGACTAGAAGCTGGATTAACGATGAAAATGTAACTACGAATTGAAACTGGATTAGAGATGAAAATGTAACTACGAATAGAAGCTGGATTAGCGATGCAATTATAACTAAGACTGGAAGCGGGATTTATGATGAAAATGTAACTAAGAATAGAAGCTGGATTAGCGATGAAATTATAACTAAGACTAGAATCGGGATTTATGATGAAAATGTAACTAAGAATAGAAGCTGGATTAGCGATGAAATTATAACTAAGACTAGAAGCGGGATTTATGATGAAAATATAACTAAGAATAGAAGCTGGATTAGCGATGAAAATGTAACTAAGGCTAGAGGCTGGATTAGCGATGAAAATGTAAATAAGAATAGAACCTGGATTAACGATGAAAATGTTTCTACGAATAGAAGCTGGATTAGAGATGAAAATGTAACTAAGACTTGAAGCGGGATCTATGATGAAAATGTAACTAAGGCTAGAGGCTGGATTAGCGATGATAATGTAACTAAGACTAGAAGCTGGATTAACGATGAAAATGTAACTAATAGAAGCTGGATTAGCGATGAAAATGTAACTAAGGCTAGAGGCTGGATAAGCGATGAAAATGTAAATAAGAATAGAACCTGGATTAACGATGAAAATGTTTCTACGAATAGAAGCTGGATTAGAGATGAAAATGTAACTAAGAGTAGAAGCGGGATCTATGATGAAAATATAACTAAGGCTAGAAGCTGGATAAGCGATTAAAATGTAACTAAGGCTAGAAGCTGGATTAGCGATGAAAATGTAATTATGGCTAGAAGCTGGATTAGCGATGAAAATATAACTAAGAATAGAACCTAGATTAATGATGAAAATGTAACTACGAATAGAAGCTGGATTAGCGATGAAAATATAACTACGACTAAAAGTGGGATCTATGATGAAAATGTAACTAAGACTAGAACCTGGATTAACGATGAAAATGTAACTACGAATAGAAGCTGGATTAGCGATGAAAATATAGTTAAGGCTAGAAGCTGGATTAGCGATGAAAATATAACTACGACTAGATGCGGGATCTATGATGAAAAGGTAACTAAGGCTAGAAGCTGGATTAGCGATGAAAATGTAACTAAGACTAGAAACTATATCTACGGTGAAAATGTAACTAAGAATAGAAGCTGGATTAGCGATGAAAATGTGACTAAGGCTAGAGGCTCGATTAGCGATGAAAATGTAAATACGAATAGAACCTGGATTAGCGATGAAAATGAAACTACGAATAGAATCTGGATTAGAGATGAAAATGTAACTAAGACTTGAAGCGGGATCTATGATGAAAATGTAACTAAGGCTAGAGGCTGGATTAGCGATGATAATGTAACTAAGACTAGAAGATGGATTAACGATGAAAATGCAACTACGAATAGAAGCTGGATTAGCGATGAAATTATAACTAAGACTAGAAGCGGGATTTATGATGAAAATGTAACTAAGAATAGAAGCTGGATTAGCGATGAAAATGTAACTAAGGCTAGAGGCTGGATTAGCGATGAAAATTTAAATAAGAATAGAACCTGGATTAACGATGAAAATGTTTCTACGAATAGAAGCTGGATTAGAGATGAAAATGTAACTAAGAGTAGAAGCGGGATCTATGATGAAAATATAACTAAGGCTAGAAGCTGGATAAGCGATGAAAATATAACTAAGGCTAGAAGCTGGATTAGCGATGAAAATGTAATTAAGGCTAGAAGCTGGATTAGCGATGAAAATGTAACTAAGAATAGAAGCGGAATCTATGATGAAAATATAACTAAGGCTAGAAGCTGGATAAACGATTAAAATGTAACTAAGGCTAGAAGCTGGATTAGCGATGAAAATGTAATTATGGCTAGAAGCTGGATTAACGATGAAAATATAACTAAGACTAGAAGCGGGATTTATGATGAAAATGTAACTAAGTCTAGAAGCTGGATTAGCGATGAAAATGTAACTAAGGCTACAGGCTGGATTAGCGATGAAAATGTAATTGAGCCTGGAAGCTGGATTAGCGATGAAAATGTAACTAAGACTAGAAGCCGGATTAACGATGAAAATGTAACTACGAATTGAAACTGGATTAGAGATGAAAATGTAACTACGAATAGAAGCTGGATTAGCGATGAAATTATAACTAAGACTAGAAGCGGGATTTATGATGAAAATGTAACTAAGAATAGAAGCTGGATTAGCGATGAAAATGTAACTAAGACTAGAAGCTGGATTAACGATGAAAATGCAACTACGAATAGAAGCTGGATTAGCGATGAAATTATAACTAAGACTAGAAGCGGGATTTATGATGAAAATATAACTAAGAATAGAAGCTGGATTAGCGATGAAAATGTAACTAAGGCTAGAGGCTGGATTAGCGATGAAAATGTAAATAAGAATAGAACCTGGATTAACGATGAAAATGTTTCTACGAATAGAAGCTGGATTAGAGATGAAAATGTAACTAAGAGTAGAAGCGGGATCTATGATGAAAATATAACTAAGGCTAGAAGCTGGATAAGCGATGAAAATGTAACTAAGGCTAGAAGCTGGATTAGCGATGAAAATGTAATTATGGCTAGAAGCTCTGATTAGCGATGAAATATAACTAAGAATAGAACCTAGATTAATGATGAAAATGTAACTACGAATAGAAGCTGGATTAGCGATGAAAATGTAACTAAGAATAGAATATTACCCGTATTACTTGCTTGGTCGCTGATAATCGATATACGTGGGGCGAATCTTCCGGGGGCGAATCTTCCGGGGGCGAAACTTCCGGGGGCGAAACTTCCGGGGGCGAAACTTCCGCGGGGGCGAATCTTCCCGGGGGCGAAATGTCGGGGGCGAAACTTCCGGGGGCGATTCTTCCGGGGGCGAAATTTCCGTATCCCACTTGAAGGCACGGTGAGGCAATTGTTTATCTTGCACATATTTATGTTCAACAAACATTTTGCTCTTGTTAGCCACATCATTCAACATTAAGAGAAAGAAAAAAGACCTGGTTGGACACATATTAAGAGGACACTCCCTCCTGAGAGAAATCTTAGAGGTGAGATTGGAGGGAAGGAGAAGGAGAGGAAGACCGCGACAGATGATGCTGGGATGGATGATGACCGAAGGATACAGCGGACTGAAGAGAAGAGCACAGCAAGGAGAGGAATGGCGTCATTGGAAGTGGAAACCTGCCGAAGGGCAGAGAACTTAAAGAAGAAGCCACATCATTAAGCTATCCTCTTGGTGTTCGTGTGTTAGTGAGAATCACGACGTTTACAAACAAATATTTCTGGCTATAGTCTGGTTTACCTTCAGACGAATATAGGCTACTTTCTTTCACGACACCTCTCCTTTCTTGTTTACTCTAGATTCATGACGCCGAGACAATATATGACTCGTAGAAGAATGTTTAATTAAGCTGAATGAAAAGGTGAACTAATTAAGGTTAAATAGTATGATAAACAATGTTCCTGCTTCCGAAGTTGGACACCTTAGCATGTGTCCTAGCAGCTGACTCTGGTCCTACACGATACTCCTCGACATCGCTTTGCGAATCGATCATTCAAGTGATCTCGATGACCCGCCACCGTTCGCCCTTAGTCGACAGCGATGGGTTTTAAAGTCCTCGCAAGTCTCTCAGTACTTGCTGTTAAGATCGATTGAGCCCCCCCCCCCTAAAGGACTCCGGTCGTTTATGTAGACGCGCCGCGTCCAATCGGCATCCACCTCGCCGGTCTTAACTCTCTCAACTGATTGCTGGTCTTGTCCCGTTTCATCGCGACTGGATCAAGTAGTAGATCGAATAAATAAATCCTCCTCCTGTAAAATGGTGAAGAGCATTTGAAAATGCAGCACTTGTAAATATTAGGCAACGATTAGACACCTTTAAATCGGTAATATTGTTATTATATATTTGTAATTTCGTTTAATCACCTGCAATGTACTCCACTTCCCACCAATGCTAGATCGACGCGAACGCCATTGGCATGCATTCAAAGTTCGTTTAAAAAACTATTATTATTTTTAATGACTTATGTAGATAATAGGCGTCTTTTTGAAATCGATCTACAGACATCCATCGCCAAGAGACAATTGGGACACAAACTATTGGCATCTGCATCCCATACGAGAACATAAAAACCCACGAACCTTCAACCTTTCGATTACAGACCCAGTGTGCTTACCAAATAGACCATCGTTATTTCATGTTTTTTTATGCTAAAATATTATCTGCCATTATCCGCCTCATTATCCGCCTCACCGTTCTTTGTTTCCATTAGTTTTCGTTAAACTATTGGATACTATGAATAGACAAATTAACAATACTTCAAGCAATGAAATTGTGAAACAATTGCCTATCGAAGCCACCTAGGCCTATCTAAAGATGAGCCACTTAGGCCACGGAAGAGCTTATAATAGTCACAAGAAAAATCTTGACGATACTTATAGAAATACTGTAGAGAAAATGTTTTTGAAAGAATTTGTGTACCTATTAATTACTTGTAGGCCTACGAACAAATGAGCGAAAGAACAATATCCAAGTAGAGTAAGAGTTTTGACACACCATAAAATTACCTACTGCCTTTGATGTCACACGACGACGTTAACAGATGCCCTGGCAGCCACAATGTGGTTTTCTGGTGCCTTAAAACACCTTTTTATCGTTTAAATTGACTCTTTATATTCAACATTTTCGCAAAAAAACGTTAGTGTTACACAGTCGGGACAGATAGTAGAAAAAGGAAGCGCAAATCTAGACTTGATGAAAATTAATACTTCTTCTAATGAATAAGCGTGATAATGGATGATGCAGTTCTTGTCAAGTCAAAGAAGAAATAGATCAACGGAGAGAACGTTTAAAATATTTCCTTTCGACGTCAACGACTTTCGTTGCCGTAAGATTGAGTAAGATGTAGGGCACGAGCAAAAGCAAAACTAAAACTGTATGAGACATATGTATTATCTTATCTTATCTTAAATGGTTTTTATAAAGCGCCGCTCACAGTATAGACTATCCAGAGGCGCTCCCAGCGTGACAGCCCCGATGGAAAAGAACGGTCTTTAGGGATCGGAGAGAAGAGGGCGAGACCCCAAGCAATATCTTGCTACCAGTGCTGTTGTATGGATCCGAATGTTTGTGCGTATGGAAGGGGGGCAAAAGGAAGATATTTATGGCTAAAATCAATTGTGTAAATTTTTACAACATATTACAATTTGTTGCAGTAGTTCATGGGTGTCAACGGGTAACCCGAAAGGAACAATATTGTTCCGATGACAGGATGGCCACTTTCTCATTTCTATTTCCATGGACAGTAACACTGACCATCCATCAAAGCATGAATGGAAACATATTGGCCGACACGAATACTATATAGAATGAGACGAGACAGGATTCGCAATTAGATGTTTCGGAAGGAGTTTCGGCAGATGGAGACACTGGCAGACAAGATTAGAAATAGAAGACTGACTTGGTTTGGATATGTAACATGGATGTGTGGCATGGTGGACGACTGGTTAGAGCTCCAGGGACTATAACGCGGAGAGTACGGGTTCGAGCGGTTACTCTGCAGGATAATACTAACTGAGTGCGAAAGCTCCAGATCTCTCGATTTTAAGGGTTGAAAATAAAAGTTTTGTAAGCCATAGTTTTGTAGTAAGCGATAGGCCTATCTGTGTTATTCACAGGACTTCACTCATAGGTTCATTCTTCAGAGAACTAAATATCGCTGGTCCTTAGAAATGAGTCATCTTTCTGTTTGGGTTTTGTTCAAAACTCGCTTGAATTGTTTGGTTTACGAGAGAAAGCCGATGTGAACGATTCTGAAAGCACGTTATTATCTACTTAAGTCATTTAAAACAACATTAATTTCCATTATTAACGAAACCTTAATGGTTATCAAGACCGTTCGCTTCGATCTACCTTTAAATGGGGCTGTGTTCGGTCGACTGGTGATGAAACGAAAATGACGAATATATAATATGGTTATTTCTAATTTAAAGGTGTCTAATTTTAGCCCAATTTGTAAGTGCTGCATTTTCCAGTGCTTGTCGCCATTCAGAGTCTATACCATAATAGAGAGAGGTAGATTTATTATATACTTACTAATTCATTCGATATACTGAATTGATCTCCTGATTGATGGATTAATTAAACTTAAGGCACAAATACATATGTTTAGACTCGAACAGTTCAACTGATATATTGGAAAATAAAGCGAGAAAACTGTCAGGTAAACTAATTTTAATTGTCATTGTGTTTGCAACGACATAACATAACATTTTCGGAATAATAATATTATGATGATGGGATTTTGGTTGATGCAAACCAATGAAGAGAAAGAGACAGACAGACATACAGACACAGAAACACAGACAGTGACAGCGACAGATGTAGAGAGATATAACAGCATATCAGCCATGTCTCTAAATACATGCTAGATGTCCTCCACTCGTTACCACTCTCGCAACGCATTGTCTACCTCCTATATATGCGCGATCTCACACACAGTGAACAGTCAGTGTACTCATTATAGCTGAGTTGGCTAGGGGGCGCATATGGAGCAGAAATCTCGAACCAAATGGACCACTTGTAAATATTAGATTGCGATTAGACACCTTTAGATCACTCTTCAAAGTATTATAAATTATATTTGTAATTTTTCGCTTAAATACTAACAACATAATGTTACTCCGCTACTTAAAGGTCGATCGACGTGAACGCCCTTGACAACCATTAAGACGTGGTTAAATAACGGAAACTGAAATTGTTTAAATGACTTGGGTAGATAATAAAAAAAACTTCTTTTGGGGGATAGAAATACATGTAGGTAAATGAAGAAACAAATGAATAAAAATCTTCTATTATGGTATAGACTTTGAATGGCGATAATCACTGGAAAATGCAGCACTTGTAAATATAGGTGGCGAGAAAAGACATCTTTAATTCGGTTACAGCAATATTATATATATATATATATATATATATATATATATATATATATATATATATATATATATATATATATATATATATATATATATATATAAATATCTTGGTTATTTCTTTTTCATCAATAGCTTTATTTTGACATAGATTGACACGAACGGTCTCGGCAACCATTAAGATGTCGTTAATAGTTGAAATCACTGTTAGCGAATCAGACAAAAATCCTAAAATACCAGAGCCCCAATCAATAAGCCAACTTACATCATTCGATAAATGATTAAAATTAATTGAAATAGATTTATATTTCGCCGTTTTTTTTATTAAACCTATTGTTAGCAATGCGTTGTATTCACGTGTACAATTCAAAAATAGTCAAAACAAAGAATACAACTATTAGGGCCTATAGTAACCAGTTGTTAATCTCACGGTTGCCTCGGCCGTCCACGGGTAAATTTCATAATAATGTAGGTTTTCCAAATAGTAGAACACGCAACACGTTGTAAATTTGATTGTGTATCTGTGAATCTATCTGAGTATTTGTTTGTGTCTTTCTACCCAATTACGCCTCTGATTCGATTTGAAGGGGCGCTTTATAAATGTCAGATGAGCTGGAAATTGTCTAAGACTTCATTTTCGTTGCTATTTCTTTATTTCATTTAAAAAGTATATAAATTGGTTAATTAGTTTTAAATTTCTCTCTCCGTTCGACCGAGTGTCTGCAGTTCCATTCCGAAAAGATGTTATTATCCACATAAGTCATCACTCACTCACTCACTCACTCACTCACTCACTCACTCACTCACTCACTCACTCACTCACTCACTCACTCACTCACTCACTCACTCACTCACTCACTCACACACTCACTCAATCGTTGACTCACTCATTCACTCACTCACTCACTCAATCGTTGACTCACTCATTCAGTTTATATTTGACTCGCTCTTCTGCTAAGTAACTCACTCGTTCACTTATTAAGTCAACCACTGAAGCACTTAATCCATCGATCAGTAGATCAATCAATGGATCAATCAGTAATTCGAATGAATTAATGGATAAATAAATCAATAAATACATAAAATACATGCATATATACATAAGAAATAAATCTTCCCACTTTATTTTGGTATACAACCTGAATGGCAATATGCACTGGAAAATGCAAAACTTCTACATAATAAGTTGCGATTAGACACCTTTTAATCGGCAATACTAAGATAATATATGTCATTTTCGTTTAATCACCAATTAAATAACACCCCCGGCCTAACAAAGAAAGATCGACGCGAACTGCCTTTGCAACCGTTAAGAATAATATTGAAAACTAATATTGTTTTAAATGACTTATATAGATAATACGCATCTTTTCGGATAGTCGTTTGAACGGAGGAAGAAATTTAAAAGTAATGAACCAATTTATTTGCTCGTTTACAAGCAATAAAGAAATAGCAACGAAAACAACCTTAAGCAATTTTTCGCCACGTCCTGCGTTTATTAAGCGCCTCTTTGAATCGAATCAGAGACGATGGTTGGATACACAGACACAAACAAGCACAGAGACAGATTCACAGACACAGAAGGAAAGATATTCTCAAAATATATGCGATTTATTTCGAGACTTCTAAAGCGCCACAATTTCTGAACCCGTTTAAGGTAGATTCAGCAGGCTTCCTGAAACAGAACCCATGCTATCACATAAAGCGTTCGAATAGGCTGATAATTCTGTCTCTCTTGCTCTCTGTCTTCGTATCACTACCTCTGTGTGTCTCTTAGTGTCTCAATATCTCTCTGTCTCTGCCTGTGTACGTGTATGTGTCTGTATATGGCTGTCTCTATCTATGTTTGTCTGTCTGTGTCTGTGTCTGTGTCTGTCTCTCTTTCTTTCCCTCAACAGCACTAGAACCGGGTGCGATCAACCGATATAAGTGAGAGGCATTTCGTTCTACAATCCAACAGCGTTTGCAATATCTGTCTCTTCACATTCGCCGGCTGATCATACAGAAACCAGAATCGCATTATCACACTTAACGGAAATGTGATGTCGTATCGGTCCAGTGCCAACCGCTTAGTGAGGTTAACTACTCTAACAGCCAGAGGCGGCGCTACACCAGGGCGCGCCAGAGCAAATGCCCTTATAAAGAAGCCTTTGTCCTGGTCGATGCCCTGCCAGAATTTTTGCTCTGTTCAGAATTTGTTCGGGCATATTTGTTACCCTGAAATATAAATTCACCTAAATCACTGAAATGTTAAAATTTGCTTTACAAATTTCAAAAAGCGTTCGGCTTCCGGGTGGTTTCACCCATCTGACCTCCTGACTATAGACAAATATAATAGTGCTGGGGGCGATTTATGGTAAGCTCGTTAGCGCGATCACATAAATTATTGTCACCATTTACCCGCTCTTCATAAATCGCCCTCTGCACTGGTTACTTGTATGACTGCCCTTGCTTTGCCTTAGTTACAAAAAATGTCTGGCGCCGCCACTGCTAACAGCAACAAGATAGCGTTAAGCACCCTACGTTGCATAGAATATATGTGTGCGTTGTAGTGCCAGTTCCAAGCCTGGAGGAAGGAGGAGGGCAACGCTAATCATCTTTTTATGACACAGTGTGATTAATACTTTAACTACGAGCTGAGTTGACTTCCCAGTTGCTTTCAGTATACCCTAGTCGTTAAGGTGTTTACCAGTCGTTGACGTCCCCTCCTCGTTTTTTCTAGGCTTAGGACTGGCAATACCTGGCAATAATTGCACAACGTATTGTGGTGACCTTTTGTTGAGGAATTTAAATAAATAGAAAGTTGGAGAAATAGACTAAAGGTGTCTAAGCTTAACACTCACTCACGCAACTACACTGTGTCCCGATGAAAAGTGGACCCCAAGAAAAAGTGTCATAACTCGGTCAAAACATTTAGCATTTGCCTGAAATTTTAAAAACAACAACAATGTCCATATTACAACCAAATCCTAACGCCGTTTGGAAATGTTGCCGAGTTTGTCAAGTTTGTGAATGTTTGAGACGCAGCCCTGAAAATGGGAAGTTTCCAACATACAAGAGCCATAAGGAAGTGAAGTTCAGCTACAGCTGGTGTTCAAAATGTCCTTTTTGTTCACAGACACACGACCGTAGACGTGGACGCCACTGTTTGATGGCCCAATCGACGATCACGTGATCAAACAGCTGCCACTCTTCAATCAGACGCGCCTCCGGTGATCGACGTCACGAATGCGGGAACGATAAACGCGCTCCTCCAGTACACTCCAGGTTTGGATTTCGCGTCTGATTGAAGAGTGGCAGCTGTTTGACCACGTGATCATCGATCGGGCCATCAAACAGTGGCGTCCACGTCTACGATCGTGTGTCCGTGAACAAAAAGGGCATTTTGAACACCAGCTGTAGCTGAACTTCACTTCCTTATGGCTCTTGTATGTTGGAAACTTCCCATTTTCAGGGCTGCGTCTCAAACATTCACAAACTTGACAAACTCGGCCAAACGGCGTTAGGATTTGGTTGTAATATGGCTATTGTTGTTGTTTTTAAAATTTCAGGCAAATGCTAAAAGTTTTGACCGAGTTATGACACTCTTTCTTGGGGTCCACTTTTCATCGGGACACAGTGTACATACACAAACACACAATGTATAAAAATCATATGTTTATTTTTTTATTTACTCCGACTGTATAACGTTATCTTTTCCTTCATTCAGAAAGTCTGAATAAACCGTCGAAACATTTCGTGATGTGAGCTTATGTAGTAGAAGTTTACAGTTTTAAACAGGTGTCTAATTTCAGCAGAAACAGATTTCTTACGTCGACTATCCATATTTCAAATCCACGGAGGTGCGAACGGACTGAAGCTTGATTGAAACTGAGCTATATATAGAAATTCTTACTTTATAAAAAGGCTGTCTGATCGTAACGCAAATTACAAGTATAGTATCCAGCGTTTCCATGCCTTCCAGACACAATTACTAATAATATTATTCATACCAAAAGCGTCTCATTTTGAGGCGAGCGATCGATCGCTCTCCTTGGTCGCTCGCCTACTATTTTCAAACGAGACGCTCTTTGTGTGCATAGGTTATCGACATACATACGCGGCGTGATATCATTCGTAACGTCACTAATTTCAAATCAAATCAATTCAAAATTCTGAATTGATTTGATTTCAATTCAAAATTTGAACAATTACACAATTTACAAAGTCATGGTAACACGAACTTAAGTTACATTGCGATCAATGACAAAATGAAAACCCAAAGGAACGAAACCGTTTCGCTGTCAGGGTCGCCTAATTACACAAACTATATCAGACCAATGAACTGAAGTGGTGCTTAACAATGCAATAAAGAGTTTATTTCTAAAAACATCTGTAGCATAATAATCATGAACGTTCGGTGTTAACTATACATGTACAGAATTCCTATTTTACTTAACAGTCTAGAAAGTTTAATTTGCCATTTACATAATCATATATCTTTTGCATAATAATCTAGAATGTTAAATGAGCTCTTTAACTTAGGTACATACATACTACATGTGATACACATTAATCTAAAGTGTTAGACCATATAGTTACAAACACATAAAACTGTATTTTTATGCAACGTTCAGAACTTTTACTAGATTCCGGTTTCAGTATAATAACCAAAACATGAGGATATGCAAATAAGAATATTTTATTTAGTCTGTTAATCTAGTAAGTTAGATAGGCTATTTAGCTTATGGGCGCTTTCAATTTTCTTTAGATAAAACTCCCAGAACTTATTCTGTTCCAGTTTTGATCAGAAACAGGAGATGAGGAGGCACTACGATTTAAACATATCCATAAGATGAACTCTCAGATCTGTTCTTAAATTGATGTAAGTTTGTAAGGCTTGTGATCTCCAACGGCAAATTATTTTAAACAGCAATGGCGGCGAAGGTGAGCAAGTAGAATAATAATGTACACATGACCACGTACGATTCGTGGAAATTAGGCGACTCGTTCCATGTCGATGTAGACGGGATAGAAAACCGTCGGACTGTGAACACAATTTTCTGCAAGTCCTGCAGAAAGCATGCCGACAAAGTTCGACTGGACTACCGGCTGAAAGGTCAAGTCAAGAATGTGTGTTCAACGTATGCAGAAAAAAGGCTCGACCAACGTTGCGAAATCAGCCGTCACACGTCATTTTACGTCAATGGTAGGTTCCTAGTGAATGTTCATTCATTCTGAGAATTTATATAGTACCTCCTCATGAGACCTACAGGCAGGTCTAAGGCAGTGTGCAGGTGCGAAGAACCAACTAATAAATATGAGTCGTCAGCATATATCACTTGTATGTTAAAACTGTGGATCGGATGTAGATCAGAGACTCCAGCTATGTAGGAGAGAGAGCCGACAAACGATCCTTGCCCAACGCTGGCATTAATATGTGCAATCCTAGAGAGTTCATTGGCGATTCTGGTAATATGACCTATATCTTTGAAGTATTCCATTAGCCAGCTCAAGACATGATCCTGGATGTCTAATCTTCCCAAATTTCTCGGCAAGAGAGGAGTGGCGGACGGTGTCGAAAGCCTTGGAGTAGTCGGTTGATGTGACTACAGCAAAGTCATTGATCAGCACATGGGCGGAGTTTATCAGGGGCTAGGGGGCTAAGCCCCCTCCATGAACCCACAGACTTGACCGTGCGTCATTAAGGTCTAATGATGAATGATGAATGCTTTAGTCCCCGAAGACCTCGTTCTCATGTATGCAAACAGTGAAACTCGACTCTTATAGCTGTATTAGCTTAGTCGACAATTCACAGTCTTCGCGTTAGTTTGTTAGCGTGACTGAGTATACTCAGTATTGAGTGTTACACTGTGCTATTACTGTGCAACAACTATAGTTCGAGTATAAATATGAGGACAGTTCTCATAAACTTATAATTACCATATAATTACAGTTTCCAACCATTGAGTTTGAGTAAAATCTGAGTTTGTACTGGTTTTCAAGAAAACTCAAATCAACCGTCAAGGTTTTTAAACACTTTCACACTTAGTGCATCAATGAATCAATCAAAGAATTTAGTAGCTCGCAAAGACATTAAAACATAAATAAAACAGTAACATAATTATTATACAATTTACAAGAGCCAAGCCGTCGCTGGAATGGACCAGCGCAGGATGGCAAAACAACGGCATACCCCATCTGCAGTGTGCAAGTCCATATATAGACCTACCTCCATATCAAATTTGAACGCTGTAGCTCAAACCGTTCCTCAGATATTCGATGTTTACATATCCAACATGGCCGCCGACCTTCAAAGGTCATCTCAAGCATCTGACAAATGCATCAGATGGCCCGACGCCACCGACTACAGGCCAATGGCATAGTCTCGGCTTACTATGTGCGCTGGTCCAAAAATATTTTACGTCTTAACTACATTTAGCTTATAAAAAGTTGTCACAATAAACGCAACACAAATATGATTGTGCTGCCAATGTGGTTTCTTTTGTTCACGTTATGCATTTTTAAAGCAGAAAAATCCTTCCAAATCTTTTCAACAGAAAGCCGAAATAAGTACCAAGTATCTTCAAACTCCATTTGGCGGCTGGGGCAAAGCCCCAGACCCCGACTCGAGTAAGGTAGTTCAAATCGCATCCCAAAGCCCCTCCGTTTTAAAGGGGTCGCTTTGTGGCAGGGGAGGGGAGACCTTACCAAAAGGTAAGGTGAAGGTATACTTTAGCCCCAGAGGCGTAGCTAGGGGGCAGAGGGACATGTGTCCCAAGGCGACAAAGGCAAAATGAGGGTTGAAATTAATATTTTTCTCCTAATTTTGATGTAATTTTAACGAATTTATCCTAAAAATGATAAGATATAATTTTGGCGCCCCAAAAAATATCCAGTTATAATCATCATTACTTCTAAACCAGTTGTCAGGGATGATTTTGGCGTCCCATTCTTAACTTGTCTGTATCCATGGGAAAGTTTTAACCGGCTGGAATGAATAGCTGCATTCTGCTGCATCCATGGCCTATGAGAGGGAGGGTGGCGGTATGCTGGGTAGAAGTGTGTATGATCGCTCTTTCAGTCATTCTCGATACTACATATCCCATAGGCCTATGGCCTACCCGCCCTACCGGTTTCTTACTAATGGCAATTCGTGACAGCGGTCGCTATAGGAATCGTGTAGGTCATATCTTGCCATTTAATAAGTAATACATACAATGCAAACTCGTAAAATTCTAACGCGCTCCTTAAAAGAACCAGTATAATTAATATATTAACCAAACTGCTTCAAGTCAAAAGAATTGTCCAGAGAAACCATGTGATGTGTAGAGAGACCAGAGAGGGAATGACCCAGAGGAGCTACATGCCTGATTCCTTTGAATATTGACCTGGACCTAATTTTGCCTATCGATATTGTTTTGACCATAGTTGTTAAAACCGTTTTTTTTTCGTTTTTTATTTCTTTCCAAAAAACGTCGTTTTTTCGTTTTTTATTTTTTCTTATCGTTTTTCCGTCTTTTATTTCTTGTATGTAACTTTATTTATTTATTTACTGTCTCTTAATTTTTTCATTTTCTGTTTATTTTTTGTCTGATGTCCCTTACGATGTCTCCGTACTTTCAAGATTCGGCTAATTTACGTCACTAAATCACTAATTACGTCATTATTTGAGAAATAAATAGGCCTAATTTGTGAAATAGCACAGTACAAGAAATAAAAGTTTAAAAAGTTATTTCTAAGTTATCTAAAATGCCAACAGAAAATGGTGCGGAATGATTCACGTTACTTTGATAAACGAGAAAGACAAAATGTCAGCATTGGCTAAATTATCTTATCTTATCTTATATGATTATTTATAAAGCGCCTCTCACAGCATAGACTATTCAGAGGCGCTCCCAGCATGTCAGCCCCGAGGGAAAAGAAAGGTCTTTAGGCAGCGGAGAGAAGAAGGCGAGATCCCAAGCAATATCTTCCTACGGAGAGAGGGATTTTGATAATATTTGGTTAATTGAAATGCATTTACTGTGAGAATGTTTACACTATATATTCTATGCCTACAAAGTTTAGTTTTTAATTGTGTTAGTTTAGTCAGCATGGACTTATATGGACTTATGTCTACAATTTAAATTTGAAAAGATTTCAATATTTTTAATTTATCAATTTCTTATTTAACCAAACCTATAAGAAATTCAATAATTGTTGTTGAATGATGTTATTTAGTGTGTACTAACAAAGTTGTGCTATTTGCTGATTAATTTCTGTAAACAAGGTTTTTAATTTTAAATTGCAGTAGGGCAAAAATGCGAGAAAGTCAAATAATTTTCTTTCGTCGTTTTTTCCGTTTTTTTATTTATTTTTTTTATTTTTTAGAAAAAACGACGTTTTTTCCGTTTTTTATTTAGTTTCTATCGTTTTTAACAACTATGGTTTTGATTAGGCCTCTGTGAATAAACTGTATCTTGCGAGTCCGTCTTTGGGGAGCTGTAGAAATCTCGAGATAGTGATAACGATTTCGATATTGAAAGTAATGTGCAAAGTATAGACCCTAATATGGCGAAATAGATTGCGTCAGTTGAGCCTGATTAAAGTTATACACTACTTTTTGCAAAGAATCTGAAATGCAAGCAATCTTAAAAATTGCATAAACAGTTTCCTTAAAGCATATCGCAGATTTAAAAAGGAAGCCTGTGATTGTATAAGATGAACTCAGTAAAATAGCTCAATGGAAGTTACACGGTTATTTTTAGCGATCATCATCGTGGTAATCCCATTTGGAAAACCCAAATGTTGTTTACCAAAAATTTAACAGTTTTTGGAATGACTTTGTTTGGCAATGAAAGTTAAGTAATTACTGTTTCATACATATTGACAAAGTTCCTCATTCACTGCATGTGAGCAACAGGTAACATTACAGACTAATTTTATTTAATATAATTTATGAGAGTTATAGGCAAGGCAGTCTTTGGCAATGGCTTGTGAATGACTAACCAGACGGGTTACATAAAGTCATGTTAATGAGTTCACGACTGAATCGAATGACATTTTGGTTGAATATCGTGATGTAGGTCAGAAGCCTGACTTTGTCGAATGGCTTCTATGCAGCCTTTCTTACAAACAAGAAACTCTTTGCAAAGGCGCACAAGTTGGCCTTAGAAGTGTGGAAATGGTTGCATCGGAAAATAAAACTGAACATCAATACGAAATATGCGATTTGTCAACAACCTAACAGACTCGTGAATGTTAGATATCATATTTTATGGATAGATTGTGTTACAAAATCTTTGTGACTTTGCAAGCAATTGTTCTCAAGTACCATTATTTTAATGCAGCGAGAACCGATCCATTCTCTATTATTTAGTTAGCTTCCACAGAATGAGTAACCGTGATGTGAAAATGCGGATTCCCTAAAGTCAGGTTTATAAAACAGGAAGCAACAGTGAATAAGTTCACGATTAAGGTCTGAATTAAGGTATAATGAGGGAAACATTTTTTACAAGAATATTTATATTGCATAAGCTATATGTAAACCAAAGTACGGTATAAGCATTTGGTAGTACTATAGAATATACTTGCTTACTGGATTGAGTGACACGACTGGTCAAAAATAATAATACCGTGCTGTAGTCCGACAGTTTTGAATGGTTTAAATGCAGTCTTTCAAAATTCCAATCACAAGAAGAAACTGTATGTTATTTAGGATATGCTAACCCTGTCATTTCTTATTATATCAATCTTTAATTCACCAAACATTGGTAGCACAAAACAAGAATATGAAAATACAAAACAAAAGACTCAATCACTTAAGGTGTTTGAGAAATAAGACAGAAATCTATTAGACTATTCCACCTGCTTTAGTTGTATAATTCAGAGCGTTCAAATTTTAGAACACCAGTTGGTCTAACAAAAGTGGAAATGGCTGCATCAGAAAATACAGCCACGCAACAACTGCGAAAAATATCAGAATGTTCGATATGTCTAAACGATTTCAGAGACCCAAGAATGATAGCCTGTATTCACACGTTCTGTTTTGAATGCCTTGCAAGAGTTGGAAATGCTTCAGAGAAGAAACCTGGAGACAAGATGCCTTGTCCATTGTGTAGAAAGGAATTCACCATTCCAGAAGATGGAATGAGTGGCATGCAGAAAAATTTCTTCATGCAAGATCTAATGGACGTAACAAATGTGTTAAGACAAAGCACAGTATCCGCAAAATGCGATATCTGCAAAGAGCTTGGCGAGTACGATTCTGAAAATGTTCCGGAAGCCACAATGAGATGTTTGGAATGTCGAGACAACTTTTGTGATCGCTGTTCAAAAGGACATCAAGTTCAGAAACTGAGTAGATGTCACAAAGTGGTTAAAATTGGAAGCGAGACAGAGGAAGAAATAAGACGAATGACTTATATGAAGTTCTGTACCAAACACACTCAGAAACCATTAGACTACTATTGTGCCGACTGCAAGAAAATCGTCTGCGTCTCATGTTTTGTTGAAAGTCACAAATTACACGATTGTAAAGATGTGACTACAGTCGATGAAGAATTTCGCCAAACGATTGAAAAGAAAGCAAGGAAGATATTGGCCTACATGAGTGAAATAGTGTCAATGAGAAATAATATTGAGAAGAGAAAAGCAGATTTTCTAAAAGAAATAGTCGAGAAAGAAAACGAAATTCATAGAAGAAATCAGGAACTTAAAGAGATGATAGATCGACATACAAAATCGCTTTTGGATGACTTATCTGTCATAAAATCAAATAATCTAAAGGAAATGGAAAATCAAATGGAAGAAATTGAAAGATGTTGCACAGTATTCAAAAGTTTTGAAGCTTATTGCATTGAACTGAGATTGAAAGGATCGTCCAGCGATATCTGCGGTTCGATTGATCAATTAATTGCTAGAGCAGACGAGATAGAAAAAGATCACGAGGAATTCATTGGTCGTTCACATCAATCAGTCGAAGTTTCATTCGAAGAAACAGATTTCAGATACGCCTTACAGAACGCCGACAGCAATTTTGTGGGAAACGTCGAAGGTAAAATTTTATTTTTTCCTCAAAATGCTCTCAATGTTCTTACGTAGACTACGCTGCGCTTACATTATAGTTCTTGCTTCATGCTGCTAGTGTTGAGGCGTGGGCTGAAATCCGGTCTCAATATCTCACGGATTTTTTTCTGCTGGTGCTGTCGAATTGATTTTAGTTTTAGAATGCGGTGTCCCTTAGAAGCGACCATCGATTCATGTGTCAGGCATTAATACAAGGGCGCTATCGACAATTTTAATTTATTATATTATCAGAAAATGTAATTGTTGTACAAGTCGTGTGAAGGACATTCTGTCAAAAATTAATTTGACATAAAATCGGGTCATTTGTATGCAATGATGTGTGTGCATGTATATACATGGTGGGCCAAAATTAAGAATTTTTAAATCAAGTTTTACTGGCTTAAAAGTAATTAATATTTACGTATAACTGCCAAATTTCACCGAAATATTTTAAACAGAACCAAAGTTATATCACTTTTACTGAGTCCACACATTGTTTTTTGATGGTCCAAAAACATGTAATGCAACAAAAAGTAACAAAAACGATTTTATTAAGTCACATCTCAAATTATTGGCATCAAACAGACTTGATATTGCTTCACAACTTGTGTTCAATGTGTCCACCACCAGTACCCACACACGTTCTGAGTCTCTTTGTAAAGTTTTTGATGGCCTTGTTGATAGGTTCCACAAGTAAATTTCCCAAATCAACTTCAACCTTCAATTATCTTATCGTTTTTGGCTTTGGTCGCGGATTGTGGTATTTCTCCAGTATAGCTATCCACACTTGATAATCCAGCGAGTTCAAATCCGGAGAGTTTGAGGGCCATTGGTTCTTCTCAATGAAACCAGGGCAATTAACATTGAGCCAATTTTACGTGAGACAAGCAGTATGCGCTGTTGCGCCGTCTTGTTGAAAGATGAATCCAGCAGACGCTTGCAATCTGAAATTAATTCTGGAAGCAGATGAGATACGTAACATGCAGCATTTACCTTTGCCTTTCATGAGCAAAATGCAATCGACCTTTGCCATCAAAACAAATACCAGCCGACACCATAACATGTGGAGCGAACTTCTCGCGCTCAACGATCAAGCGATCAGGTCTGACATCTGATTTCTTGCCGACAGACCAAATACGATTGTTTTGGTTGCTGATTGGTGGATTGAGATAGAAGTTCTTCTCATCCGTGAATTACACTCGTTTCGTGTCGTGAACCTTCAGCCGTCTGTTTGATACCAATTATTTGAGATGTTACTTAATAAAAATCGTAATTTGTTACTTTTCTTGCGTTACATGTTTTTGGACATAGAAAAACAATGGGTGGACTCAGTTAAAGTGATATAACTTTTGTTCTGTTTAAAATATTTCGGTGAAATTTGGCTGCTATACGTAAATATTAATTACTTTTAAGCCAGTAAAATTTGATTTAAAAATTCTTACTTTTGGCCGAAATATTATCAAAACCTGTAGGGGATTACTTTTTTTATGGCCCACCCTGTACATGCATGTACCAAGATGCTTAATACAGAGCATTATTAGTAGAGTAATGGTAACACTCATGGCCAGGATAGCATAAGAACGCTGTTTGATACCCGTAACCATCCTATTGGGCGGCGCCTTGCATGGCTGCCAAAATGTGTATTTATTTAAGATCTTGATTGTATAACTGTCATGCTTCAGTGTAATCTACTGTGTCTGTTAGTTTGAAATAATAAAGAATATTATTATATTGTTATTACTATTAAAAGCGCTGAAATTGGAAATTAGAAATAAGCAGTTTATTAAATGCTCTATTCCATTTTCAATTGTGAACATAACAGAAACCAAAACAGAGTTTGAGAACTTTGCAATTGTCGTGGGAATCGATGATGGTCCGACTATATCGAGGAATGTCATCAAAATAAACCTACATAAGCCAAATGCAATCTCAACACAAGAAGAAATACCAACTGAAATGCCGTTCGAATCATTCGCCGCCGTTTACTGTAACACGATGTACGTTACAGGAATAGGAAACAACTTCGATGAAATCTGGAAATACAAAGAGGTTTCTGGTTGGATGAAATGCGCATCTTTAGTTCAAGGCCGACGTAGACACAGCGCAGCGTTTATCGATGAAGTATTGTACATCTGCGGAGGATTTGTGAATCCTAATAATAAAGCTAAAGACAGCGTCGAAGCTTATTACGCAGTCATCGATAAATGCTCCACAGTTGGAAAGTTAGTGCATGGTGTTGAGAGTGCTGGCAATTGTGTCCCATACAAGAGTTCACTATATATCTTCGGTGGATCAGATAAAGCCGGCAACAATGTCAGTCACGTTCAATTGTACAACACAAAAGAAAATACATGCACACTTATTTCAAAACCCATGCCACGCCCTTATTACTTGATGCGAGCTGTACTTCGGGAGACATCTGTTATTTTACTTGGACGCCATACTTGTTATATATATAACCTTGAAGCTGAGACCTGGCAAGAAAGAAATCAGTTCAAAACTGTTGCTGATTATTTTGGTTTGGTTCTTGAGAATGAACGAATCTTTGTCATCGGCGGAGGAAACTGCGAAATAGATAAGGATGGCAAAACAACATGGAAATATAGAGACGACGTACGTTGTGTCCCTTGTCAGGATGTCCTTGATGAGAAACCGGTTGAGTGGAAGATCCATGCAACTTTGCCACAACCAGCTGCAATACACGCCTACGAAAAATTGACTTTTTTTATTTCGTAATGCAAACAAGCAGTGCTTCTTGTATTATACTTACTATGCGATTCCAATTGGGCTATCTTTAGTCCAATAATTTCCTGTACTTTATTGTCTCGCGGCTGAATTTCCAAACAACGTAAGCTTACATGCGAGACGTCTTCATTCGAACTTTATTGGTAAAGTTTGTCGTAAAACGAAACAAATGATCGTTTACGTTACAGCCGGTGAATAGATTCAGAAATTGATTGACCAGTGCCATACATGTTTAACAATGATATTATTCAAGCATTCATGCATAAGTACATACATACACACACACACACACACACACACACACACACACACACACACACACACACACACACACACACACACACACACACACACACACACACACACACACACACACACACACACACACACACACACACACACACACACACACACACGCACACACACACACACACACACACGCACACACACTTATAGATACATACAACATACATATATTGTGGCGTGTTGCTAGGTAATGATTCTCGCTACCGAAAGTAATGCAAGCCCAGAGTTCTGTAAAATAGGTTTTAATATAATGAAAATGCGATATATGCCATACAGACGAAAGAAGACATTTCACGCGGTACAGAAGGCCAAAGCACGCTCGTCACGAGCAGCGTAGGCTCGACAAACTTGACAGGCACACAGTCGAAACATACGACGAACTAACGACACTAAGTCGACTAACGAACTACCTGCAGAAGGAGTAGAAATACTAATGAAACATTACAGACAAGTCTGCCATAAAAGGAGACATAAACTAGGACTAATTGTTAACACTCATGGTCGACTAGCTTAAGCAACGAAATATCTTTAAGTAGACCTCAGGCGCTCTATCAACAGAGCTCTCTTAACTAACATCAACGAATGAGCTCCAGAACAAAGAAGACAGTCTTATTTTCTAAGGTTCCCGCCAACCTATAGAACCTAACCTAGCACCTGCCTCTGCCTATGAGGGAACGTGCCTACATGCAACAATACATTGCTGCATGTATTGTTGCATGTATATATATATATATATAAAATATTTATATTTATATATATATATATTTAATGTATATATAATATATATTTATATACATATAATATATTTATATATAAATGAATGTATTTGTCGATTGCTCTCCTTCACATGCCTAATGCAGTGCATTTTAGTTCCTTACAAAAGCGATGACATTAGAATCATGAGTTTTTATTACATGTGATTTCTTTAGGATTGACAATGGATGTCTTGCAAACTTATGTACAATAATGGTGCATACAAATAAGCAGTTTATTAAATCTGTGTTCACCTTTCAATTCAAATCAAATCAAATCAAAAAACTTTATTGCAACCAGGCAATGAGTGAACATAAACAATTACATAAACGCAAACCCATAAAAATCATTACTGGCCACAAAAGGTGACCCTAAAGGGATTAATTAATCCCGATAAGCAGGAGCACCTAAAGTGGGCCGATCACTCTAACTATATGACTGTCATTACGAAAGTAGTCTCAACAGGTATATTTATGCATAAAATATAGGGCGTGTCCCCTATTGTTGAGTGGAGACCACGGTAACAACATTGTAATTGTATCTTAACTAAACTTAACTAATCTTAACTAGAAACCTAATAGGATGGCCACTAGGATTGGATAGAGGCCCACGTACAGACGTATGCAGATTTCTTAAAGTGTGCATTAGTAACATGTACAGTGATGAGGGAGCAACTTAAACAGAATCAGTCAAATACGAACGCAGTCTAGTCTTAAATAAATAGGGGTTAGCAGCAAGACGTACATCTAGGGGTATGGTATTCCAGATTTTAGGTCCGTAACATTTTAGGCTGAATACTCTAATATTAGTGCGAGCTTTATCTGGTCGATACTCATTTGCGCTTCTTGTGTAGTGAGAATGAATAAATGAACATATGTGGTTTAACTGCTTGAAGAGAAAACACAACACAGTTTGAGAAACTATGCATTATGAAAAATAGTAAATTAGACCTAATTAACGATACGCTGCTGAATGATAAAGTTCTTCTTTTTATTCATCTTCCTCCTCCTTCTACACCTTTGTTCTTCTCCTTGTTCTTCTTCTTCCTTTTGTTCTTCTTGTTCTTGTTCTTGCTTTGGTTTCTGTACTCGGCGTCTTCCTTCCTCTTCTAATTCTTCTAATTGTTCTTGTTTTTCTTTTCTTTTTCCTCGCTTACTTCCTCCTCTTTGTCTTTTACCTTAACCCATTTGACGTTGCGAAAACGCAACGCACTGTTTGGAAATTTGAAAAAAAATCAAGAAACGAAAAATTCAACCAAATTGTTGTTGTCTTACTTCCTGGGTGTTCACTACGTCTGCTGGTATAAAAAATATATTCTTTGCTGTTGTCTGCAATTTTTTTGAGTTGCGCAAAATTCGTGGTTTATGACGTCTAACTAGTGGTTTTGTTCAAGAATTTTCTTCTCCCATAAGACGTTATATTTCCCAGAAACGATCCTGTCTCTTTTGAAGTACTTAGGTGAGTATTTAATATTATTTGTTTATTAATAGTATGTCTCATTATATGCCGATACCCAAATGTCCGAAATTTTTATGTTGCGTTTTCGCAACTTCGGCGGAATGCGATATAAACACATTGTTGCGTTTTCGCAACTTCGGCGGAAAACGATATACGTACAGTGTGACACCTAGTGATTCAGATAAACTTGTCAGTTTGCGATAGCTTACAACAATTTCAGTTTAGTGTTCATAAATGATGGCGTGCTCAGTGCTGCCACTCTTCCTTGGGCATACTTTTGAAAGATGCACATTTAATTTTTAAGAGGAGGCTGAGGAAGAAGTTCTATTGCTTGACGGAGGCCGCCCCAATGATATTTGAAGAAGATGATATCACACCCCATCCTAAGGTTGATTAGCAAAGCGATAGCGAACATTTTGACAAAAATGAGCTCATGACTACCGATGTGATGCCAGAAGACGTTGCCGGGCATGTGGAGGTCCATTAGGCCTACACTGATGCATCAATGTCAAACCAACGGTCACCGCCCACTAGGCATACCTCGCGTGAAACGCAATCGAAGTCAAGAAGAAAGCCACGGGTGTCTGCAAGGTACAAGTCTTCCAGGCAGCAGCTTGCGTAAAGGTCAGACGAACCACTGCAGCATGTTTATTCGAAGGACACAGCTCCAGAATATCTTCAAAGTCTTCCAGGCGGCAGACCGATCTCGTGTCCGATACTCATATGCCGATGGAAAAGTCAGTGGATTGAACGCCCTTGCCGGCCAAGAAGCAACGACAACCTTCAAAGCCGCCTAAGTCTTCTAAGCCAACGAAAGAGGATTGGCAATGCCAAGAATCAAAATTTACATTGAGCCCTGTCAACAAGGAGAAGATAAAGATGTGGCTATTGATCACACTGGTGATAAGCAAGAGCGAGTCTTTTAAGAATTTTGGGATGACGAGGTGTTTAGCCTGATAACACAGAGTACACTGTAGGCCTATGCACAGCACTGGCGTACACTTGT